>PVJS01054899.1:0-12814 GCA_004027185.1 Glis glis | reverse complement strand
GGGGCGTGGCGCGGAGGTAGAACGCCCCTGCGTTCAATCCCCGGTACCGCAAAAAAAAAAAAAAAAAAAAAAAAAAAAAAAAAATAAAAAATAGGGCCGGGGGCGTAGCACGGAGGTAGAACGCCCCTGCGTTCAACCCCCGGTACCGCAAAAAAAAAAAAAAAGAGTATAAAGTTAGAGTGAGTGGGCCAGTACTTACAGCTGGATATGATGAAAGTGCCCCCAGCTTCTTCCCCTTCTTGTTGCTTTGCCAGTGCAGAATTCAAGGTCAGCAGGGGTTGCTGCAGAAAGCAGGAGACAACAGGAGCCCCTGAGCACTGGAAAGCAGCCCCTTCCAGTGCTCAGGGGCTGGGGAACATGCCGATGCATCTTGCCTGTGGTGGGGTCAGTGGGTAGCCCCCAAGTGACCTGGGAACTTTTTTTTTTTGCAGTACCGGGAATTGAACCCAGGGGCGTTCTACCTCCGCGCTACACCCCCGGCCCTATTTTTTTTATACTTCATTTTGAAACCGTGTCTCACGAAGTTGCAGAGGGCCTCACTAGGTAGAGAGAGAGAGAGAGAGACAGGGAGAGAGAGAGAGAGAGAGACAGAGAGAGACAGACAGAGACAGAGACAGAGACAGAGAAAGAGAGAGTAGAGCTGAGGCTGGCCGCGAACCCAGATCCTCCGGTCTCCGCCTCCCAAAGTACTGGGATTACAAGCGTGCGCCACCACACCCGGCGTGACCTGAGAACTTTCATTCCCTGAGCAGCGAGTGTAGCCTGAAAGCCAAGGAGCCAGTTGCGGTACACTTACTGTTCGTCTTTTGTCCTAGCATGCTCATCTATTACCTTCAGAGCATCGCACGATCATTGAAGCTCAGCAACCATCAGCTTAGGATGCAGATCCAAAATGCAAGTATTCTGCAAACTTTGCTCTCGTGAATGTGAGTCAGCCCTCAAGCATGTGACTGAGCTCTCTCCAGTGTGGGAATGCAAATGAGGTCACCCCTTCAGACTTCTGTGACCCTTGACCACCCCTTATGGCCCAAGGCCACCACCCCAAGGTCTCCTAGAGTCACCAGAGGCAGCTCACCCTGGCCCGGAGCAAGCCTGCTTGCCCTTCCCCATCAGCAAGGGCCTTGCTGATGTCTCTTGCAGCTCTGAGCTCCTCTATGGCCACACCAAGCCCTCAGCATGCCAGGCACTTCTGCAGTGCACTGACAGAGAAGAGAAAGGCCTTGTCCAGTCCTGTGTCGACCAGACCTCTGAGCTCAGCAATGCTGAATGCTGTTTTCACCTCAAAGACTCACCTCTTCCACATCCTTGTCTCCCACCTGGGCTCAAACCCCCCTCTGAGCAGTCAGAGGGAGACAAATGTTCCCCAAACTTCCACATGTTCTCCTCCTCTGCATCCCCTAGGGACTCCCTCAGGGGCAGGGCCAGGCTGAGGTCAAGGAGGCGCCCAGGGCCATGCCAACCCTGCCCTTCCCGATCCTGAGAGTGAGTGTCCTCTTCGATGTGGCGCCCTGGGTACTTCATCGCTTCACATTCACCGTGGACCCTATGCAAAAACTCCTTCCACCCTGTCCAGCTAAAGAAAAAAAGCCTCCCACAAATATCAATTTATGCAAAGAAATACAAACTAAATTCGTGAAAAGTCAAATTAGAAATTCGTTTGGACTTGCAAAGGACATTTTGCCAATCTGTATCTCCATTGTTGCTGGTCTGCGTTTTCTTCTTTGTGATGCAGGCAAACTATTACCGCCTGAGCACCCCTAATGTAAAAATCTAAAACCTGAAATGCTACAGAACTCAAAACCTTTTGAGCATGAGCATGATGCCACACGTGGAAAATTCCACACCATGACACCATGTTTCATGCACAAAATTATTTTAAAAATTGTGTAGAATTACCTTCAAGCCATGAGTGTAACATATTATGAACCATAAATAAATTTTATGTATAGACTTGGCTCTCAGCCCCAAAACATCTCATTAGGTATATGCAAATAATTCAAAATCCAAAACACCTCTTCTGGTCCCCACCATTTCAACCAAGGGCTACTCAACCTGTGTGGACAGAATGCGCATGTGGATTATGAATTAGCTATCCCCAAATAAAATCAGTTAGGTATAAAACTTTGGCTCTCAGGTGTCTGCATTTGCTCACTCCAGTAACAGGTGGGAGCCCTGCATGCTCTGTCCCTGGGGGCAGCAATGGTTCCCTCACCACCTGAGGATGACCAATGACACATATGTCTTTTTCCTCCCAAGAATAGAATGCTTACTGCTGAATCTAAAACAAAAGTGATTATCATTTATATTTCAGGCAAGATCTGGAGATAAGAAGAAGGCTGCTCAAATGCTGGAAGGTAAGCATATTTTTTAAAATGCAAAACTCTGACTTCTCAATTGATGTGTATTTATTTATTTATTTATTTATTTTGGCACTGGGGATTGAACCCAGGGGCATTCTACCTCTGAGCTATACTCCCAGCCCTATTTTATTTTTTATTTTGAAACAGGGTCTCGCTAGGTTGCTGAAAGTCTACTACGTTGCTGAGGCTGTCCTCGAACCTGTGAATCTCCTGTCTCAGCCTCCCAAATATTGGGATTACAGGTGTGCTCCACCATGCCAGGCCTGATGGGCATTTAAAACAGAGCAGTAAGGTAGTTTAAATTGCTCTACCAGTAAAAATTCCTGGTGGTTTTTCACAATCCACTAGGCACAATAAAATGAAGACTAGGGCTCCAAATACTGGTGTGGAATCTTCAACTTTTACATCCTACCTGGGCCTGCAAACAACCCCAAAACATGTGAAATCAGAAGGAGGCTTGAAGCAGAGAGAAAGCAGCACAATAATCCGGAACACACCCCAAAGGACGTCCTTATCTCCTTCCCTTTTGTGCACTTCCTCCCTGTGGCCCGTTTCTTGCTTGCAAGCTGCCTTTCCAGTGCTCTGCGTTGGGGTCCAGCCTTTGTAGGTTCTGTGCTTTCTGTCTCAGCCCCATCATGTTGATGCAGCTAGGCAGGCCCAGCCACAAAAGCAGATTCCCAAGTAAGGATCTGAACCCAAGGACTCCCCAGAGGCACACCACCTCTCCCCAGGTCCTGCAAACTCATTCCCATATAGGATCGTGGGGGAGAGGATACAAAGCTGCCACTCACAAGGAATGAAAGTATGGGGGAATTTCTGGTGTGGCCCAAAAGAAGGCAAATGGGCAGGTACAGCTCAAAATAAAGGGTCTGCCTCTGGGGACACTAACAGTGCTCACTGTAAGCTGAAGGACTCAGCCTAGGACCTTAGCCCATAGCCCTCAGAACTGAGTGAGAATAGCCCCAACAAAGGTCACTTGGGCCACTCCTGTGGCTGTTTCAATATTGAGCTAGTTGGGCGAGACCTGTCCCCTGCAGGGAGAAGCCTGGAAGGTTTGGGAGGCCCTAGGATAATGCCTCTTCCATCCAGCTTTGTCAGAGGAGCCACTAAATGACAGCATGGAAGGTGACTAGGGTTCATGCTATAAAACCCACTATAATTGCCACGGGTTACTTGCTAAATATTGCAGGTTTGAGGCCAGGCTCAGCAACTTAGCAAGATCCTCAGCAATTGAGCAAGACCCTGTTTCAAAAATAAATAAATAAATAAAAAGGGCTGGGAATATAGCTCAGAGGTAGAACACCTCTGCATTCAATCCCCAGTACTGAAAATAATAATAATAATTAAGTAATTAAGTGTAGTTTAGGTAGTACCCTCAGAAGCCAGGATCTACACAGACTTCCTCACTAATGTTCATTTCCAGTTCAAGGCCACACTTTTCAAAATGCTGTGCAAACAGAGCTCTATTATGTAGATAAAGAACCAGGGCCCCATGGCTGTTAAGTGGCCTGCCTGGCTTCAGGGAGACTTCAAAGGGTGCATGGAAGAGTCTGGGGTCCTTCAGTTCCTTCCCTCACTCCCTGCTCTAACATTTTGCAATGGGATAATTTGAGCTCCAGAATGTCTGCCTCCACAGGTTGTATGTGTTTGCAAATCACCCAGCTGCTTGTAGTTAACAGTATGAAACTTCACAGCTAAACCAGCCCTGTGTTTTTCAGCATTCTATTACTGTAACAAATACCTGAGGTAATCAGCTTATAAAGAGAGAAGGTTTATTTGGGCTCACAGTTTCAGGGGCTCCAGTCCACAATCCGAGTCCCTGTTGCTTTGAGCGAGGTGGCACGTCATGGTGGGTGCACATGGTGGAGCAAACTGCCCACCTCAAGGCCAGGAAAGAAAGAAGAAGAGAGTGGGGTCCCACAGTTCCCTACAACGCCATGCCCCAATGACCTAACTCTCTCCCGCCAGGCTCCTCCTACCAAGTAAGGGCTCTGCCACCTCCCAATAGCACCATCTTGGGGAGCAAACCTGAACACATCGGCCTTTGGGGAACATTTAAGATCTAAACCATAGCAAAAGTCTTCTCATATGCCCTCCCTCTTCCTGCAGCTCGAGCCCAGACCCAGGAGGAAAGCACCAAGAGGCTTTCAAAGGACAGTGACCTGGCCAGCCCACAGACTTTGGCATGTGCAGCAGCCCCCCAGAACAACAGCGATGTGGTCAGTTTCAGCTCAATGAGCAGCCGGAGTGGCAGGATAGAGACAATCACCGCATCCATTTCCCAGAGTCCCAGGCCAGTGCACCGGGGGCCCTGCTCGCCTCTTCCAGGCATCTCCAGATCGAGGCTAGGGCACAGCACCAACAGGTGAGGCTTACCTTAGCACAGAGGAAGGCTGGCTTCCTTGAATGAGATGCCCGCAATGGCCTAGAAACCACAGAGGGTGTGGGCCAAGATCCCTGGGGGACTTGAATGCCTCCATGGTTTCAGGAAGCCACCAACTTCCAGTCTTGCCAGAAGGCTGGCCCTGAGGTCAAGAGGCTGTGAGAGCTAATCCTGAGAAGAAATGGAGGTGGTGGGAGAAGGGAGGCCAGGGTTTGACACACAGGAGAAATCCTTCCTCTTAGACTGGCCGCCATGTAACCTGCAACCTAGGGTATGCATCTCCATAGCTTAAGAAAATAGATGCCTTTTTAATTGTTTGTCTTCCAATTTTTAGTTCTAAACTGGCCATAGAATTGACAAGCATTGCAGCCTCAGACTGGTCAAGTTATTGGCAAGGTTGTTTATGCATTATATGTGTCAATGGGTTCAGTCCTCCCTGTAAGAAAGCAGTAGAACCTGCTTCCTTTAATGGAGGTAGGGCAATGAGAAGGATGCTGGCACAAACTCATAAAAGAATTACATTTATTCTGAATGTAGCATGATGGAAGCAATTTAAATAAATATGGAGTTTTTCTTTTTGGGATTTTTAAAGACAACTTGAACTCTTCCTTGATGAGCAGCTGTCTTCAGGTCTGTGCAGAGCCTGGACAGGAGGGGGGATTCAGACACCCCTGGGCACCCCTGGGAATCAAACCAGAGCCCCCAGGACAGATTCCAGTCTTTCTGGGGAAGAACTTTCTAGCAGGTGTAACCCCCCCCCCCCCGTGGAAGCTTGAGGAAGTTGCTGAGGAGCTGGAGAGCTGCTCTCAGGGGATGAGGAGATACTCCTCATAAGTGCTCCACACACTGGCACCATGCCTGCTCCATGATGAGAGATGTTGCAAACCCCCCTCGCCATGACCCCCAGGGACATGGACGGTGAACATCGCCACGTCAGAGTTCTGGGAATTCCCATGCTAAGAAACCTCCTTGGCCCAGCTCCCTGGACATTTCTGTGCTACAGTCCACAGAACCCCTAACACTTCAAAACTGGCGTAGCGCGGGGCTTTGAGACCAAGGCTCTGGCCACTGACTGCCCTGTCTTACAGGTACCACCGTGGGCTGTGGGCCAGCACAGGTGACCTTCACAAGGACAGATCCCGCGTGCCCTTGACATTCACACGACATGTGGAGGATGCTCACTCGGAGCCTCTTTTCCGAAAGGACTTTCGGCCAGTCAACCCTCCTCTCCGTGCACCTGGGGTCCCGATCAGAGACACTCACAGTCATAGATCCCATGGCCCCAGATACTATATCATTAGTGAACGTGACTCAGGCAAGAAAACCCACCCACCTTTCTGGCAAGAGAGACATTTCAAGATAGATGCTTTGGGTGATGTTGTGGAGATGCGTCCCAGGAACATGCGACGGTACGTACCCAGGACCTCCAAACAGCCTCGCTCTCCACAGCTGAGTGAGGAAGAGGAGGAGATGCTGAGGAGTGGGATGGCCAGACGGCCATTCCTTCCTCGCTCCCTCACAGACCTCCATGGGGACCCTCACTTTTTTATCGGTGAAAGGTCAGAAGACGAGACTCTGGATCCCGAGCACCAGGGGAAGATGCACTACATGTCTGGGACTGGTGGTTTGGGGGATCAACTCAACAGGCCCCTGTATGTGCATAAAAAACCACGCACCCGGAACATCCAGCACCCGCAGTACCCCCCAAAGCCCAGAGACAAGCCCAGGGTGGAGCCCTCCTTCACAGAGTCTGATTCCATGTCAGCAGCATCCAGCAGTGACCAGCAGAACAGCAGCGCTGACCAGTACCTGCAGCTTGTCCACAGCCAGGGCAGGTTTCCCAGGTCTGTGGGCCCAATGGGCCAGAGGAGGGCCATGCCCAGGCAGGCACTAGATCTGAGTGACCTGATTTGTTCAAATGTCTAGGCTTCCTCTGGTGTCCTGCTTGTGCAGACCAGCACCGGCCAGCACATGTTCTCAGCTTCCAGAAAGAGAGAGGAACTTGTGTGGTGGCGGTGGAGATGTGCAGAGTGTATTCAGGCACATCCATTGGTTGGTAGCTGAGGCCCTGAGACTCGAGGGCCACTCCTGCCCAGGGGACTTCCTGGAGTCTCCTTGTGTCTAGCACACATCAGCACTCAAGCCAACATTTCAAGAAAACTTCAGTCCTCTGCCTCTATTCAGGGTGACCGCAAATCACAGGCTGGCGGGACCTCTCACTGCAACAGCAGAGGCCTCCCAGAGGGATCTGCGCTTGTCTTTAGAGAAGAGTGAAACAGCACTTGTGTGTGTCTCTGTCTTTCAACATGTGAATATCAGTGCTCCCTAATAAGCACCCAGAAATTAGGTGGATGCTCTTGAAATGTCACAATGTTAAGCTTGTAGGAATAATCAGTTTAGTAATGGCAAAAGTAACACATTTATTGAGAGCTTCTTTGCTCTCTTTACTAGGCTCTATATCTGTATTAATTAGTCAGCACACATGGCTTAGACGTAATCCAAGACTTATCCCTAAGGTTCATTGGAAGGTTTATTGGGAAGGATGGGGATCAAGCCTTAATAACAGGCTCAGCTGGAGCCAGGACATCAAGCATCTATAGGAACATCTGTCTTTCCACCTCCCTGCTACATTTCTATGTTGGTTGGCCTCATTTTCTCCTACTGCCAATATATTTCCTCCATGTGGTGGGTAGAGAAGGAATTTACCACCGGGGAAAATGCCAGGTCTGCAGCATCCTGCCAACTCACCCAAGAAAGAGCAGAGCTGTCCCGCCCAACTTCTCTTGATCTTCAGCTTTCCGGGCCCATCCTTTGTGACCCTTTGGCATTTTATAGGATTGGCAGCAGTACGTGTTTGATCTGCCCTGATAACCAGGGTCATGCCCTCATTCATATTCCATCCAGCTCTTTTCACTCTAAATTGTGTCTTTATTAACATTTCTGACTCCTCCACTATACCGAGTGTCTTCAGAACAAAGAGGTATTTTATTCACTTCTGTATCCCCAGTAGCTGACATATAATGGATATTATATTTGCTTTCTATTGCCACTGTTAATTGAAATAACAATGGAGACTCTCCAAAGATTGTTTCTGCAGTAAGAGTGAGCATTGCACTGGGAATGCAAATAACATGGTAAACTGTGGGCATGTTCAAAGGATTTGAGGAAAGGGGAAGGTTCTAAAAGCAACCTGAGAGCTGGGCGTGATGGTGCACACTTGTAATCCCAGTACTTGGGAGGTTGAGACCAGAGGATCCAGGTTCGTGGCCAGCCTCAGCTACTTAGTGAGGCCCTCTGCAACTTAGTGAGACCCTGTTTCAAAATAAAGAATAAAGCAACCTGAGGATCACATAAGTTGTTTGAATCAACTGTTGTTGGCTACAAGGGTCAGTAGCAAGGGGGGGTATCAGCCCAAGCTTGGAGAGACAGTCAATGGGCAGAAGTCCTTGTAGGTGTCCTGTCTGTGAAGGTGGTGGGGCCTCTGTGCAGGTTTTGGTTCCGGTGGCATTTCGTGATATTCTTGTCATTAGGCACATGTGCACAAGATCCCCTACTTCACAACTTCCAACTTTACTGTGTGGGGTGGGGAGGAGGCTGGCTTAGGACTAGAGCATGAGCCAGGCACAGTGGCACACACTTGCCATCCTCAGGAGGCTAAGGCAGAAGAATCACAAGTTTGAGGTCAGCCTGAGTAACATAGCAAGACTCTAACTTAAGAAAAAAAAAGACTAAAGTCTAAGCCCTGTGACACGTCCAAAAAAGTAAGAGCAGCTGACATACCCAGAGGTGAGCAAATCACCTTTCAGTACATTAGCACTCTGACACTTATTATTAGGTTATGTCTTTAATTTTTTAAAATTTAAAAGACACCAAATAGTACAAAAATTATTGGGTCAAGTACCCATATTCCCACCATGAGGGTCAACAAATGTTGAAATTTAATTTTATTCTCATATAGCCATTTTGATATTATTAATAATAATGGTGATGTATTGCAGGCATGATCCAAGTTCACTCAGATCCTCATGCTAAATCTCATGCCCTTCCTGCTATCAAGAGTGGTATGTATCCATTCCATAGGTTGTTTATAGTTATAGATGTTGTGTGTAAATATATATGTGTAAGCAGCCATAAACATCTAAATATGTTTTACTTAAGTAAATGCTATTGTCCTGCACATACCATTGTATGTGGTCTATCAAAGACATATGCAGACCAAACTCACATGATTGCTGCATAGTATTTCATCCTGAGAATAAACTGTACAATATTTACCCATTTTCTTCATGATGGACATTGAAATCATTTCTGCTTCTTTGCTACCAAAAATAATAGTGCACTGTTATGGTTAAATATATAATGTCCCCTGAAGAGCTCATGTATTAATGTTCAGAGTTGATATAATTAGGTCTTGAGGGTTGTAATCTCATCAGTAGACAAATCCATTGTAATTTACAGGGGGGTGAACCTAGACAGGTGGAGTGTGGCTGGAGAAAGTAAGTCCCTAGGGGTGTGGACTTAGGGACTTTGTTTTTGTCTTTGAATCCCCTGGCTTGTGCTCTCTTGTTTCTGGCCTCAGTGATGTAAGAGCATAGCCCTTGCTCTTTCTCTCTCTCTCTCTCTCTCTCTCTCTCTCTTTCTCTCTCTCTCTCTCTCTCTCTCTCTCTCTCTCTCTCTCTCTGCTTCCCGTTGCCATGCTCTGACCTCCGCAGACCCAGGCTGACATAGACTGACCTCTGGAATCTCTAAAATACTGTGAGCAAATAAATCTTCCTTCCTCTAAATTGTGTGGTCAGTTGTTTTTATTATGTCTATTAGAATGTTGACTGAGACATGAACTACACATCTTTTATGTATTAACTTTGAAGAGGATATTAGCCGTCCCCAAAAAGGGATCCCTAGCTTATAGGAGACAAACATGTCCAGCTTTCCTGTGCCCACCACCTCAGCAGAGTAGAGGGCCCCTGTTCTAAGGGCCTCACCAAAACTCCATCCTGTCATGCTATAAAAATTTTTGTCAATCTGATAAAAACGTAACTTTTAAATTTTTTATTTTATTTTTGTGTTACTGGGGATTGAACCCAGGGACATTCTACCTTTGAGATATGTCCCCAGCTATATTTTCTTTTTATTTTTGAAACAGGGTTTCACTACTTTGCGGAGGGCCTCACTAAGTTGCTGAGGCTGGCCATGAACCTGCGATCCTCCTATCTCAGCCTTCCAAATACTGGGATTATAGTCATGTGTCACCACACCTGGCTAAAAGAAGTTATTTTACTTTGCTTGTTTTATTGTTAGCTTTGTTCCTTAGGTTGGTTGGCCATTTGCACATTCTGGTGGTGAATTGCCGCCTCCTCCAAACCTCCACTCATTTTCTTTTTTTCTTTTCTTTTTTCTTTTTTTTTTTTTTTGCGGTACCAGGGATTGAACGCAGGGGCGTTCTACCTCTGCGCTACACCCCCGGCCCTATTTTTTATACTTTATTTTGAAACCGGGTCTCACAAAGTTGCGGAGGTCCTCACTAGGTAGAGAAAGAGAGAGAGAGAGAGAAAGAGAGAGAGAGCTGAGGCTGGCCACAAACCCGGGTCCTCTGGTCTCCGCCTCCCAAAGTACTGGGATCACAAGCGTGCGCCACCACGCCCAGCCTCATTTTCTAATGTTCAGCCACCATCACCCTGTGAACCATTCCCATGAGCTCCTGATATAAGAACTGCTTTATCAGTCATCCCTCTCCATTCTCTGAACTCTGCCCTTATCTAAGATGCAGCAATAGAAAAGTTACAAACCCACATTATTTGCGTAACTATGATTTCATAATATTCCTTTGTATTTTACTAATGGTCCATGACAAGGGAGGCTGTGTGCTTTTCCACCCTTTGATCAAACTATTATTGAGGACATGACCTATAGTGTTATTAAAAATATCTCCTAAAACACCTACATAACAAACTCCTCTCAAGCCTCAGAGACCAGAATAATTATGTCCGTTGAGAATAGAGTGGATTCCTCCTGGTGAGAACAGTCTGGTGAACATCTTAGTGACCTGGGACACTTCCTTCCATCGCTGCTGTGTTTTGGAATTCATGAAAGCCAGGAAATTTAGAGACAAGCTTTCTGCATGTATCTGAAAGACCAATTCCCCTCCCCTAAGGTAGAATTTTCCAGTTACTCTGAGCATATGAGTATGTGTGTGTGTGGGGGGGGGGTAGGGTACATGCACAAACATGCATTTTTCTTCCTTTTCGGTTGTTAGGTTTGCACATTTTGTGGTGAACACTGCATATGCCTAGCTTATAGGAAGCAAGGGTAAAAAATATGGGTGAACAGATGGCCTTTGGAAACAGAAACCTGGTGTTTGTCCACAAACTGCCACTTACTAGCTATGTGACCTTGGATATCCTACGCAGTTCTCGGTTTCATAACCTGAAAACTGAGGGTGGCACGCTCTACCTCACAGTTTCATGGGGTGAGAGGCGTGAAGCAGGTAAAGCTCAAGGCCAGTAGCTGGCAAGGAGTACCTGTGGTGTAGCAATCAGCTTTGCTTAGTGAACAACAAACAGCATGTCTAAATGCTTGTTTACGTGGATTCACTTGGCACTTTCCTGAGCTAACTTAGTAAATATACTGCTGACCCTTTCCCCCTTAAATACCTGTTCAGTCTGCTGTGAACAACTGGATGGGAAGGCTGAGGACACTGGGGGGAGCGGGGCTCTGATCCCTGGAACTTGCAAAACTAAGTCATTCCTCTTCTCCCTTCAGCTCCACTGCAGCCTGGAGCTGACTGCAGAACAGCCAGCTGCCGGCAGCTGAGTGGGCAGCGCCTCCCTCCCTCCTACACTTCCACTTGCTCACCCTGCCCTGTGCCAGATTCTAGTGGCAAAACAGATCAGATGCCTGCTCCAAGGCTGCCCCAGCCTCACCAATATGCTGCTCTGTTTGTTATAGGCCTTGGGGACAAATGGTTTCTTCTCCAAATATTTTGTGTACCCAGGACTTTTCAGATGGGGAGAGCAAAGATTAAGATTAAAGGTTTCTATAGTGCTATCTTGGCCAACATTAATATTGCTATAATCCAAACCAACTGACCACACAACTTGGAGGGCAGAAGATGTATTTGCTCACAGTTTGGGGAGATGTCTACAGATAATGGGGCATGATGGCCAGAAGCAGAGAGTGAGCAGGGGGAAGAGGAACCATATACTGCCCAAGGCCACGCCCCAAGGACTACTCCTTAGCAACCAAGCCCTGCTTCCAGCATTGCTACCTTGTTTCTGTGAGGGATAGGGGGACATTCTAAATTGAAACCATTACAAGTGTTTAAAAAATTTTTTTTAACTTCTACTCCATGCTCTGTTTTGATAAATGCAATCATCTTTTGAATGTCTGCTCTATAACCGGTCACTTTTACAATGAGTCTTACTCCCCCTCAGCCTTGTTCTCGGTGTTGTAAGCTCAGACATAATTCTAACAGACGCAGCCTGAGATTCAAAATAGAGTTTTATGGAAATATTTCGCATTGATTTTTGTGTGTGTGTGTGTGTGTGTGTGTGGTACTGGGGATTAAATTTAGGGGCATTCTACCTCCAAGCTACACCCCAGCTCTATTTTATTTTTATTTTGAAACAGGGTCTTACTAAGTTGCTAAGGTTGGTCTCAACCCTGTGATCCTCCTATCTCAGCCTCTCACACATTGAATTTTAATGAGGATGTGTGTGTGTGTGTGTGTGTGTGTGTGTGTGTGTGTTACTGGGGATGGAACCAAGGGCATTCTACCTCTGAGCTACACTCCCCAGCCCTTTTTATTTTTTTTATTTTTTTATTTATTTTTTTTTTGCGGTACTGGGGATTGAACGCAGGGGCGTTCCACCTCCGTGCTACACCCCCGGCCCTATTTTTTTATGCTTTATTTTTGAAACCGGGTCTCATGAAGTTGCGGAGGGCCTCCCTAGGGAGAGAGAGAGAAAGAGAGGAGAGAGAGAGAGAGAGAGAGAGAGAGAGAGAGAGAGAGATTGTGCACGCATGCGCACTGAGGTTGGCCGCGAACCTGGATCCTCCGGTCTCCGCCTCCCAA
>PVJS01054898.1:0-12814 GCA_004027185.1 Glis glis | reverse complement strand
GATAGTTGGTCTGGTTTGTCAACTTGATTCACCCCAGATCATGTGACTTTGGTTGTGTAACAGAGGATTGAACCAGAAGTCCTGCCCTAAATGTGGGTAGCAGAGTTCTGATAGGTGCAGGATTTAGATAAAATGAAGGAGGAAGCTGCGTAGAGCTGAGCTGCGACTCTTCCTGAGGAGAACGCTTCTGCCCTTGTTTGAGATCGACAGTCTCCAACTTTGCCGTTTCCCTGGAGAACTTCTTGATCTTCTTCTGCTCTCGTTTGGGATTCCCGGCCTTCAGCCTTTGAAATGAAACCTCACCATCGTTTCTCCGAAGAGCTTCCTTATCTTCACATCTTGGACTGAACTGAATTGGTGGTTGCTTCAATCATGGGGCTTCGGCTCTCAGACCGCTTGACCAGCTGCTGATTCCTCTGACTCTTCACGTGCAGTTGAAATTCAGGACTACATTGTGAACTAATCTAATAAATCCTTTTTTTCCCCTTTTCCTTTCTTCATTCTGTGAATTCTGTTGATCTAGTAAACCATGATCAATACAGAGAGAGAGAGAGAGAGAGAGAGAGAGCTGAGGCTGGCCGCGAACCCGGATCCTCCGGTCTCTGCCTCCCAAAGTACTGGGATTACAAGTGTGCGCCACCATGCCCGGCTATACTTTATTTTTTGAAACCGGGTCTCACTAAGTTGCGGAGGGCCTCACTAAGTAGCTGAGGCTAGCCACAAACCTGGATCCTCTGGTCTTCACCTCCCAAGTACTGGGATTACAAGCATGCGCCACCACGCCCGGCTGTATAGCTTTTTATCCTATAAGCAGATTGATTATTTGGCAAAATTAAACTGGTTGAATAGAGGTTTTAAAATACTTTATTTTTTATAGAATATAATATTTACTTAGTCAATATTCTCTGCTCATAAGGTGATGTAAATGGGTCTTTATTAGTAAAAGTTTAAGTAACCAAACAACTTTTTTGTTCATTTCTGCCTTTAATTGGTTTCTATTTAAATCCACTTTAAAATCACTTTTCTAAATAACTCTTGGATCAAAGAGAAAGGTCTAAAGTACATTTGTAGAGTGTTTAGAAAATATTAACTGTATCAGAAGACAGTAAAAAGGTGTACAGCTATCCAATTCATGTTACAAATGTCACATAACCTCTCAGCCAACAGCGCAAAAAAAGAAGATGTAATATGGAAAATTTAAGAACAACCTTGCATATTAACATAGACATAAGATTCTAAATGGAGTTCTAGGAAACACTGGCAGAACTATTCACACAAAGCAGGTAAGATTTATTCCAAGAATACAATGAATTTTTAGTTCTCTTGTGTGTGATAATTGCATCAATAGGTTAAGCAAAACAAATCATATGAGAATTCTAATAGAGGTCTCTTTAATAGAGAATTTTAATAGATTAATAGAATCTTAATAGATACATAACCTCTTTTTGCTCCAGTTTCTTCATTTTAAAATGTAGATGGTAATGGTATGGACCTCAGAGGTTTGTTGTGGGATTAAATTAATTAATTTAGCTAATATGTTAATAGTACCTAAAACTGTCAAATAAATATTAGCTACTATTTTAAGAGCCATATCCTTTAAAATTTAGATAATTAGGGCTGCATTCATCAGTACATTAACGGCTCTCTCTTTTGGTCCCAGAGCCAACATGATATTTAATTGCAAAACTTTAAAATTGTTTTTTTAGAGTCATTGCCATTGGAATGAGTAAAAATGAGGCATGCAGATGAGTACTACTTTTTTCTATTTTTTGTAAAATTTCCAGCCAATATTATTCAGAACAAAAATAAGAGATATGATGATTGGATTGAAGAAGGCAAAATTGTAATTTTCTTAAGATTTGCTTACATTAGCTTAAAATGGTAACATATAGAACTTTGTAACTCATTGAATTCGATGAAATTGAAAGATAAAAATGAATATGCAAAAATCCACAGCCTGTCTTTCTTCTTTTTTTCTTCCTTTCTTCCTCTCTGCTGAGAATGAAACCTAGTACATGCTAGGCAAGTCCTCTACCACTGAGCTTCAGCCCCAGCACTATCCATAATCTTTCTATACATCAAAAAGAAGGCAATATTTGATAAAAGAACTCCTTTCTCATTAATATAAGTAACAGAAAATAGTCGGAAAAGGCCTGAGATGTATGGTAGAGACCTAGGAAACAATCCACTCATTTGTGTGGGCTGCTATTCAAGAAGGATGGAGTATGTGGAGGAGTGTGCTGTGTTCCTGGATGGAAACGCCTGAATATTTCAAGGTAACAAGTTTTCCTAAGTTAAATTATATGTTAGAGAAAAATACAGAAATCGCTCTTAATTAAGCCACCCTACTATCAACATTTGTGGTGTATATTTCTCTCTTACCCCCATCTTTACAAAAAATGAAATCATAATATAAATTATATTATTTTGTATCATCTTAACAAATAGGTATGTCATGCTCAAATTTCCAAGTTGTATAGATTAGGAATTGTGTTTTTGATAAAGGAAAAATAAAAATAGCCCAAACAAAGTAGAAATTTATTCTTTTTGCTCCTTTGAAGATGTATAGATCCAAGAAAGCCAAGGTTGGTATGATGGATCACTGATATTATCAATATTCCAGTTCTATTGTATGCTTCATCTTTACCCTTCTAGTTGGAGATGCTTTCAGTAATAGTTACATGATTAAAGCAGAGTACGGATTGAAAATATGTGTTCTTCATCTATGATATATAGATTATATGTGCAAAAAATTTACAGTATTCATAACATGTTCACAACTCTGAAGAATTATACAATTAAGAATGCTCATCTGTGTTGGAATTCATATTTATTCTTAATTTCTTATTTCTTTCATAGTGTGTAAAGTTTATGTATGATTATTGTATGCCTCCTATAATTGGAAAAATACATTTAAAAATATAATAACTAAGCTGGGCATGGTGGCCCACACCTGTAATCCCAGTACTTGGGAGTTTGGGACAGAAGGATCACAGGTTCGAGGCCAGTCTCAGCAACTTAGTAAGGCCTTCTGCAACAGAATGGGATAAGATCTTTGCCAGCTCCTCCTCTGATACAGGACTAATATCTAGAATATACAAAGAACTTAAAAGACTTAAAAAAAAGAACAAAAACCCAATGAAGAAATTGGCAATTGAACAAAATAGACCCTTCACAAAAGAAGAAATACAAATGGCCAATAAATATATGAAAAAATGTTCAACATCATTAGCAATCAGGGAAATGCAAATCACAACTACACTGAGATTCCATCTAACCCCAATTACAATGGCAATCATCAAAAATTCTAACAACAAATTCTGGTGAGGACGTGAGGAAACAGGAACTCTTACACATTTTTGGTGGAATCGCAAATTAGGGAAGCTCCTATGGAAATCAGTGTGGAGATTCCTCAGAAAACTGGGAATGGATCCACCATACCATCCAGCTCTACCACTCCTGGGTATCTTTCCAAAGGTACTGAAATCAGAATATTATAGTGACACTTGCATATTCATGTTTATAGCATCACAAGTGACAATAGCCAAATTATGGAACCAACCTAGGCGCCCATCAACAGATGAAAAGATTATAAAGTTATGGGATATACACACAGTGGAATTTACTCAGCAATAAAGAAGAACAAAATTATGTCATTTGCAGGAAAATGGATGGACCTGAAGAACATTATGTTACGTGAGATTAGCCAGTCACAGAAAGTGAAATGTTATATGTTTTCTCTCATATGCAGAAGGTAGGAAAAAAATCTGGACTCAGAAGGGATTTTACTAAATAATGAAGGAGAAATCCCAGTGGGGCAATGGAGGGGATCTAGGGAGGGTGGGGGTGAGGAGAATTAGTGAAGGAAACACTTCCATCGATGTTATGCACATATGTGAAATTATCAATGCCAATCTCAATATCATGTATGGAGAAGGAGAGGGAGTGGGGAGGGAGCCGGGGGGAAGATCACTGAGTGCTGTGTGCATGTATGTCACTGTCACTCTGAACTATATTATGATGTGAGACTACAATGTACCAATAAATGTATATTAATATAAATAAATGGAAAAACAAAAATGAAATAGGGTTTGGGGTATAGCTCAGAGGTAGAGTGCCCTTGGGTTCAAACACCAGTACTACACACACACACACACACACACACACACACACACACACACACACATAAATAAAAATATGACTAACGTCTAGGTGCAGTTTTTATTTTTTATTTTTATTTATTTATTTTTTTGTGGTACCAGGGATTGAACCCAGGGGCGTTCTACCTCCGCGCTAAACCCCTGGCCCTATTTTTTTATACTTTATTTTGAAACCGGGTCTCACGAAGTTGCGGAGGGCCTCACTAGGTAGAGAGAGAGAGAGAGACAGGAAGAGAGAGAGAGAGAGCTGAGGCTGGCTGCGAACCCGGATCCTCCGGTCTCCGCCTCCCAAAGTACTGGGTTTACAAGCGTGCGCCACCACGCCTGGCTAGGTGCAGTTTTTAAAAAACCTCATTGGCTTCATTATAGACAGAAAATATTTCATATTTAAGTAATAATTTATAGTTAATCTCTAATTTTGTGTTTTGAGACTATTTTAAGGCTTTGCAATATGTGCTAAAATAAGAAATTTTCATGGTGGATTTGAATTTACATTATTTTGCATTATTTACATTATTTACACCAAAGGTATCATTCAGAGATATATCAGAAATTTCTCACTTTAATAATTTAATTTTGGGAGTTAGTGATTAGAAACCTGAGAAAACAAATCTAAGAAAATAGGGGCTTCATTGATAGTCCAGTGTTAAGGATGAACAAGCAGATGACGTTGCCATTTCCGTAGAATGGAGGGAGGTTGCTATTCTACCCTCTGACCCATGGTGGTGTTAGTGGTTGGCAGTCCTCAGAGGGAGCACCCAGGAGGCCAGGCATTAGGCATAGAAGTTTCCAGGCTAAGAAAAATTCTTTCTCCCAAAGTGTAGCACATGAGCTTTCAAGGCATCAGTTGCAAGAATATACTGTGTTGATGGGTGTATCAGTGGTATATAGTATGAATAGCTTCCCATGGAGATTTTGTTTCCCTGATGCTCTGTTAAGATCTCAGGAAGTTTTCATACCTGGGATATTGGAGAACGGTTCTAATAATACCCTGATCCTCCTGTCTCAGCCTCCCAACTACTGGGATTACAGGCATACGCCACCACGTCTGGCTTGTTTTTCCTTTTTGATTACTTGACATAAGGGTGATTGTAAAGAAGATGAAAGCTAGAGTTGGGACTCAATGTCAGACATTGTCAGCTTGGACCACTGGTGTGCTGCTGGAGAAGGCAACATAGGCAGGAAGGACGAAAAGTTTAGCATTGGAAATCTTCAGATGTGACAAGTTATCTGTGTGCATATGAGTCATTGCTAGTTACATTTGGATTTCCTTTTAACATGTGCATATTCCAGATACAAATAAAAAATTGGGTGTTTGAATGACTATTTGTTCCAGTTCTCTTTTTATACATTATCTTGTACTACAGTTTGATAATCAGTTTTGAAGGAAGTTTAAGTTGATGTAATAAGTGTTCTTTGATCAAGTTGATCAGGTGTCTACCCTTTTATGAAAATGTGCAGTTTTAGATATCCTCTTTGGACATGTTATGCTTTCTACAAATGCTGCTGAATGTTTAAAGGAATGTTGATAAATTTTGAGAAATACTGAGTAGGTTATTTATGTTGCTAATTGATTTTCTCCCTCCTTTCTTTTCTCCTTTCCTTTCCTTCCTTGGTACTATGGATGGAACCTAGGGGCATTCTACCTCCAAGCTACACCCCCAGCGCTATTTTATTTTTTCTTTTGAAACAGGGTCTCACTAAATTGCTGAGGCTGTCCTCAAACTTGCTATCTTACTGTCTCAGCCTCTCAAGTACTGGGAAAACAGGCTTGTACCACTGCATGAGACTTGCATATCGAATTATTTCTAATTTATGATTCAGAGGATACTTGGATTCCTTTGTGATTAAGTGAATTAAATCAAATAATTAAAGAATGAAAACAAATAAACTCAAATATTAAAGTTAACATTTTTGATATTTAGAATTTTTATATCCAAAAGTGCAAAGTAGTTTAATTTTTAATTTTGCTTTTGTATAATCTGTCCTGTAAACAGTTTTAATATTAAGAAAAGTATACATCTGAGACAAAGACATTTTTCTACTTCTAATTTCAGAAGTTACTTCTTTCAGTTGTTAAGCAACAAAGATAAATTATTTATTTTCCAAGGTCAAATAAAATAATTTATTATTATAACTAATAATTTACATTAGAAGTTTACAGTTTCACATATTTTAAACTCTTCTGACAAGTAAAAGGATTAGTCCTTATGATCAAAATATACTTTTTCACTTGTACTAATTTGCTCAACTTAAATTGCAAATTTGTGGATGTATAAGAAAAATAGATAAATATGAGTAAATTAAGAGTTTCAGATACCTTGAGCATGAGTGCTAATGAACATTATATATATCTTTCTCCAAAGGAAATAAAAGATTTATTGCAAGAGATGAGGGCTGCTTAATAGTGTTATTGATTCTTAAAACCTGTTGGAAAAGGAAGCTAAATGAGGGGGAAGCCCTGAGGGGTTCTGAAGCCAGTTAAGCTACATACATATGTTTGCTGACAGTTGGAAGAATGAACATTTCTCATCCCCCTTTGACTGTATTAAAAAATGTTGGAAAATCTTGTGGATTCGGGTTTCATGCTCTTTGCAACCGAATTCCTTTCCTTTTCATATTTTAAATTTGCAACATGTTCTATAGAGTCTTTAAGTGAACATCCTGTTTTCAAGACTTCTAAAACTCCTTTGCTTTGAACAGTGTGCCACATGGCAATTCTACAAACATAAAGAGTCCAGCTGTTAGGATGGAAAATGCCATATAAATCACTGTAAAAGCATCTTGTCTTACTACTTTGGAAAACCCACTGAGGTATTTTAAAGGAAAGGGATACTAACTTTAAAAGCCTCCAAAAAGCCAAGTCATGATTCTTGGGATTTTAGATTATAATCTCAAACTGTTTTAAGAAGGGAAGGATTATATCCTGTTCTCTGAATAAAGAAACATTTTTTTTCCTATAATTTCTCAAGTGCTCTCTTGCCCCTGACCTCCTCCAATGTAGTTTGTAAGATCTGAAACTGTATCATAATAAATTCTACAAAGTAACCATCTTTAAAAATAGAAAAACTCTTTGAAATCATATTCTAGTTATCTTCGCTTTATCCTTAAAAATAAAAATAAACTCCTGAGCAAGTTTTCTGTGTTGAAAATATTTCTGGGAGGAGAAGCAATTTCAGTTCGAATGGTCCTATATTTTAGGAGCAACCTGGAAAAAATACTTCAACTAGGTAATAATACTATGAGTACTCATGCTATGGATATTTTTATTGCTAATATTACAACATTTAGAATCAAGGAGATACTTTATAGATAGCCAGAATTATAGTGAAAGGAGGAGGTAAAAGAATGAACTTGAATTTAGAGGCATGAATTTAGCTGTTAAACAGTATTAAATTTGTGTGTGTGTGTTTGTGTGTGTGTATGTGTGTGTGTGTGTGTGTGTGTGTGTGTGTGTATTTTACCGGTGATTGGTGTTTGAAACCAGGGGCATTCTACCTCTGAACTACACCTCCAGCTCTTTTAAATTTTTTTTTTGTTTTGTTATAAAACAGGATCTCACTAGGTTGCTGAGAATCTCATCACATTGCTGAGGCTGTCCTCAAACCTGTGATCCTCTTGTCTCAACCTTTCAAGTGCTGGGATTACAGACACACTGCACCACGCCCAGATATATTAAATGTTGAAAAAATGTTAATTTCCTCTCCTGTTTTAGTTCAAAATTCCAATATGTGGAGCCCATTAAGATGACTTTATTGTCTCAGTCAGCTGCCTCTTTACTTTTCATGTGGCTATTGAGGAACATTCTAGACATTCTCCAGGATATCAACAAAAACATCTCTACAGCTAAAGAAACAATGGGAAGTAGAAGTCTTAATCCACAGAAGTTTGTCCTTATTTTGTGAAGTCAAATTTGCTTTCTTGACTTCCAAGTAAGACTTTCAACCAGTTTGGTTACTAATTGAGCTATTTCAAAGGTCTTGGTTGAGTCCTCTTTTTTTCAAAAAATTGTTTATTTTTCTGACTAATTTGGAGGCAGTAGAGAAGATGTTATAAATTTTCATTCTGGATTCAACATATAGTTTTTGGCAAATTATTTTAGCCTCTCTTGTCATCTGTAAAATGAGGGGAGAATGATATTGCTTTTCTCATGCAGTTTTTTTTTTTTGGGAGGGAGGGGGTACTGGGGAATGAACCCAGGGGCCTTCTACCTCCGAGCTGCACCTCTGCCCTATTTATTTATTTATTTATTTATTTTAATTTTGAAACAGAGTATTGCTAAGTTACTGAAAGTCTAGCTAAGTTGCTGAGGTTGGCTTCAATCCTGTGATCCTGTTGTCTCAGCTTCCCAAGTACTGGGAATATTAATTAATTAATTAATTAGTTAGTTAATTTGTACTGGGAATGGAACCCAGTGGCATTCTACCGCTGACCTATACCCCCAGACCCATTTTATTCTTTTTGTTTGAAACAGGGACTCATTAAGTTGCAGAGGACCTCACTAAGTTGCTGAGGCTGGCTGCAAACTTGCGATCCTCCTGTCTCAGCCTCCCAAGTTCTGGGATTACAATCATGTGCTACCATTCCCAGCTCTCATAGAGTTTTTTTTTATAAGGATTAAATGAATAAATACATTGTTAAGGCTTTACCATGGTGCCTTTTGGCACAACAATAAGAGCTTGGGTAGAGATGAACAACCCATTGGAATTTACAGTCTTAGTTGATTATTTTTTTGTTGCTCAGAAGCATGGAATAATTTAGAAAAATATAGTGTTAGAGATGGGAGTGCCTTAGAGATTATGTAGTTAACAGTTTCACTTTACAGATGAAAAGTTCACATCTAAAGTAGGAATAAGGCTTGACCAAGGCTGCCTAATGAAAGATCTGAACAAGACCCTCCGTACACATTTTCTAAGTTCTGTATCTGAGTGTCACACCAAACTCCTATTACACATCCTTCTAGTTTAATATCTGGCAGCTTTGGGGTGGGGTGGAGAAACATATGCTTGGCAACAGATCTGCTGGGAAGACCCCAGAGTAGCTCATTTTCTCATTGAAGCTTTTCAGATCTGCCACATTGATTGAGTAAAAAAGGATGTGTGGAGCAAAGCATGGGGGAGATTGCTTCTGATCTTTTCATCATGTAGACATGGCCACAATGTTTTGCAATAACCATCTTTTAAGAGAATAAGTTCATTGAGCTTACTTTCGAACAAGGAAATCATCTCTTTAACTCATAAGAATGAAACGTAGAAGCATGATTTGGAGGTATATGCTTGCAAAGTCATTCTGCAATGAAATGTAAAGACAGATGATACAATGTCTTTCATAGGATCAGGTTAATGCTCACTGCGCCTGAAGCTTCCCCGTCTGACAAAGAAGAACTCCGATTTATCAAATGTTAAACACATGGCTTCCACGGTTCGTGTTAGAATTCCTGAGGGATTTGAGCTAGTTGTGAGGTTGTATTCACTTCCCTTTATTTCTTTCCTGTGGCTCGCCTATTTCCCTGTGGGATGTGTTTCATGTGTCTATTATTGCTTTGAAGATTTTTCATTTCTGTCCCATGCTTAACACTTGCCATTGACTCCTTGTGTAACTTATGAGAAATGAATGGCATTTTTCCCCCTGGAGACCAGTCTTTATAAGGTAAATGTGCTTGTGCTGACGTAGGGGTGAAAAAGTATATTTTCCCCCTCTTTATACTAAAATAAGATTTGATGTTTTGGTGTTGATAACTTTTTGGAAACTTAATATTTTGGTTTCTTATCTCCATGATAATTTTTTACTTTGTGTAACAAAGAAAAATAACGTTTACTGTGATTTTGTTTTTAGGCAACAATATATTCTTGAGGACATTAAATAAAGGGTGACTTGAAAGGAGTTGGGGATGTAGCTCAGTGGCAGGGCACTTGCCTAACATGCGGAACTCCCTAGGAGTAACCCCAGTACCTACACCTGCATATACAAAAAGTATAATTTGAGACCCCACAGAAGTCCCTCTACTAGAAGATCATTTGATTCTCAGCTATCTTTCACTTTTAAGCTTCATAATTTTGGTGATAAATACATAAATTAGAACTTGAAGAAGAATATGCACATTGCTATGTTATAAAAAAAGTATCTGGGACCCATTCATAAATATTTGGCTGGCAATCAAATGGACAAATCATCTGTATCTTTTGGTTTGTTTCTTCCAGTTAATAGGTGGCAAAAGCAGCACATTTTGAGTATAAATTGATCGGCAATGAGACGAACAACAGAGAAAGATACCTTGGTGACTGTGCTTACAGAATGAATCACTGGAAAATATTCAGACTGTATTTCTGTGGGGGTATCTGTTCTTTTTCTATTTTTATTAAACCTGAATGATTAAATGGAAAGCAGGTTAAAAGAAAAAGAACATATTATGGTTTGAGCAAACCTTACATTCAAAGGTATACGTCCTATTTTCTTAAATTAAATCTTTATATTTGTCCTTTGGCAGAGTTGTGCTTCTTCATAGTTTTCTAACCCTTTCTCTGTAGATAGCACCACCATATAACTTTATGGGTTTGAACCTTATGTAACTACTGACTTCATTGTGTTTAAGTTAGAAAGAAAGAAAACACAAATCTCAATTTCATCACAATTATTTTTAAATTACATGCAGATTATTTGATAAATAAAAACAATGTTCTAAGGAAATTTTATTGGGGATTTTGGCAAGAGAAAAGCATTTAGATTATAGTTATTATTTTCAAAACATAATTCTAGGCCAGTTTCTTGATGTCCTCCTTCCAAAACAAGTAAAATGAATTTATGACAACATAGAATCTATTTGGAACAAATTTAGGCTTCATTCTTTGGAGGAGGAAAATCTACAAAATTGGTTCTTTCCAAGACAGAACAACCATTGCTGGATCTAGTAGGCTAGAGTAAAAGGTCTTGTCCTTTACTAATTTAATGTGTCCCAAGTATTATCTCCTGGCACGATTGACTGAAATTAGTCGCAGCTCCCACGCAACTTGCATTTGCTGTGATGCGGAGGAAATTTTCAAGTTACTCATAAGCTTGTATCATTGTAATTACATTTTCATCTTTTTAATAATTTTTTTGTACATTATGAAATGTATTCTTTTGCCATTTGACCTATCAACCCTGGATAAAGGGCCGGAATGTGGGATTTTTGATAACCAACATTTCTCTAGTCTTCTTCAACAAACCAATATGTAACGTCTCATTGCATCAACTTCACCCCACATTTCAGTCATGGCCCTGGTTTAATTTCCTCTAAATTCTCATGTTTTTGCTGCTCTCTTTCAATTTGAAGTCTGGGCCTTAAAAATATGCATATATATATATATGTGTGTGTGTGTGTGTGTGTGTGTGTGTGTGTGTGCCTATAAGCAAATATTTTTGGAGTGTATATATGTGTGTATACATATGTATCTATATTTGTATATATGTGTATACATATATATATATATATATATATACATACATATATCAAAAATTTATAATTTTGGCCTGAACTTCTTTCCTTAACTATATATAGATTTAGATATTTAATTGCCTACTCAACACCTCCAAGTGACTATCTAATATGAATTTCACACTTTACATGTCAGAAATAAAACATTGCATCTTCTCCATGTTCCACCTAAACCTGCCTCCTCTAATAGGCTGCCCTATCTCAGTTCATGGGAACTCCATCTTCTGGAAGAACCCAGCCTAAATCATTTTTGACTCTTCTTTTCCTCTTATCCTTCATATCCAATTTTCACCAAATTCTACTGAATTAACCCTTTAAGTGTATTCAGAGTCTAACTAGTCTCACAACGATCACTGTTAATCCCTTGGACTGATGCCATCATGGTCTTTGTCCTGGGTTACTGAAGTAGCTTTCCAACATTGATCTTTCTGATTTTTTCCTTGCCTCCTTCACCCCAGTCAACAGCAAGAATCATCATGTTTCCATCCTTTTGAATCATAAGCCATGACACTCATCGGTGTAGATTTCTCCATTTGACTCTTAGCGTACTTGGAAAAAAACTAAAGGTTTTGCAGTGACCTCCAAGGTCATAGATGCTATGAGCCCTTTACACTTTATGTCTTCACTTCTCATTCCTCTGCCTTCAGTCCCTTGATGCTCTTAAACATTCCAGAGATTCTTCTACCTGAATTTTCTGGAGTGAGCTTCCTCAGTATATCGACAATGGCTCACAAGGCCATTGATCAAATATTATCTTCTTATGGAGGCTTTCCCTAAACACTCCCATTTTCCTGGCATACTTTAGCTCCCCTTCTGGTTTATTTGACTCTGTCTGGCCATTTGCCATCATCTAAAGACTCCATATTTTATTTATTTTCCTGAGTGTCTGTTTCTTACACTAGAGTGAAGAGAATGTCAGCTCTACTAAGGGCAGGGAATTTTAGATTTTTTAAACCACTGTCCATCCTACAACTAGAATAATGCTTAGCATGTAGTGTGTGTTCAATAATTATTTATTGAAAGAATAAAATAACATGAAACTAGCCGGGCGTGGTGGCGCACGCTTTTAATCCCAGTACTTTGGGAGGCGGAGTCCGGAGGATCCGAGTTCGCGGCCAACCTCATCGCGCATGCGCGGGCGCGGTGATTTCTCTCTCCTCTCTCTCTCTCTCTCTCTCTC
>PVJS01054897.1:0-12815 GCA_004027185.1 Glis glis | reverse complement strand
ATGGCCGAGAGTATGTTGAATCTGACTATACATTAAAAAAAAAGTTAGGCATAAGAAGGGAATAGAAACAAATATGCCTTGGCTGGTAAAAATTACTTAAAATCACATACTAAGACCAAAGAATTATCCACATGGACCATGATTTGTATTAGAGTCATACAAGTTTCTGTAGCCAATGTCAACTGGAAAGTTGTTAGACAGCTTCTCATCTTATAGGTCCAGTAATTTAAGGCTCCTTCTCTTTCAGGTTACTGGAATCTTTTGGTTTTTATTACTTATACACCATACTTTTCTTTTCTGACCAACAGTGTATTTTTAAATGTCCTTAGTGTTTCTCCGACTTAACAAAAACAAAAACAAAGATTTTAACACTAATGATGAGTGACAGAAATAATTTTACATTCCCTCTGGAAATAAGATTTAATCCAATGGTTGTCACTGGGGGTGATTTTGTTCCCCAGGCACACTTGGCAAGTCTGGAGTCATTTTCATCTGTCCTAATTAGGGGAGGGGTGATACTAGTATCTGGTAGGTAGAGACCAGGGATACCGCTATCGGCAACAAGGCCCAGGACAGCTCTCCTTCCCCCAACAAAGGATGATCTGTTACCAAATAACAGTGCCACAGTAGAGAAACCCTGGTTTAATTAATATGATATCTGGCCTGCATGGGCCCTTGCTGGCTGCTATTCATTTAAGCTGGTCTGAGTGGTCAGCAAGAACATGACGGAAATAAAGAATTATCTTGCAATTCTGTCTTCGAATTACAAGGTCTCAGAGGCCACACTAGGGTCTTCTGTCTGGGCATGCAAATGCACACACCCCCCACACTAAAGAATCTATAAACTGTGAGAAATAAATAGGTTTCCATAAGAATACTTGTTTTTCATTAGTCTTAGAAATATGTTAATAGTTTAAAAAAGTTAAACAGTGTTACTCGCTTCTGACAAAATGGTGCTAAGTATTTTATTCATGGGCTAATTTTAAACAATTTTAAAAATGCATGCAAACCTCTCTCTTTAAAATCTATTTTCTATTAAGATGCAAATGTGATACCTTTTTACCGGGTGGTACCAAGTTTTGATTTGCTTTGACAAGGTGTGAAAGTGCTTTCTTTATGTTCTTCTCTTTCATGCTTTGCAGCACAGCAGAGGGAAGAAAAGTCTCTAATCCCCATTCTTTTCTGCAATAAAAAGCATATCTTCAATTTCACATTCTTGTGATGATTAGTTATCTAAGACAAAATGGCACTCTGATGTTTATTGGAAGGAATCAACTCTTGGTAAGGCAGGGAAGCAACTTTCTCTTTATACTCAGGAGACATACAATCTGATCATTAATACGTATGTTTGCATTTAAAATGAATCATATTCCTTAATCTCCAGAAAGAATGCTAACGAGACATGTGGGGGGCCAATGGAAATTGAAGAGACACTTGGTCCAACTCACTTCCAGGTCTCTCAAATTTGTTAATGTATCTGAGATTATATTTTTAGCACCAATTTCTGTCCATCACTTTGCTTATTCCCATTCTCATATCTCCCTTTCTGCCCACATTTAGTCTCTTTTCTCTTAGAAGGATGGATGCAACTTGTTCATGCCCCCAAACCATCTTCTTTGTCCTTCTTCCTTATCGATGGCTATTTCCCGAGAAACACAGTTCTCTTTTGTCCCTGTCAATTCATGTCTGTCTGTTTCCATTTCTTATTGTGTGTGTGTATGGGGGTTATGACCCTCAAGTATGTCTGTACTGATAGGAAGATGCAAACACCACTCATGGGTATGGATATATAAGAAAAAAAATAGGACTGGGTTAACATATTTTTTTCCAAGAGCCCATTTCCCCAGCAAAGACTACAACTTTCTTCCAACAAGGTTCCATATTTTGAATTCTAGGAAATCTATCCTAATTGTTTGTGTGCCCAACCAGTGTCTTCTAAATTATAAAGACCTTCAAGAAGGTTCTGGCCATTTCTACTTGTCTAAGTCTGAAGAACGATAAGGAGACAACCTTCCCCAACTTGACCATTTATGCTCTTTACTAATGATGCTATATTTATGTGATAACTATAGTTTCTCCTTCATCTTCAACTCATACTTATTGTTTTAATCCATCATTTAACACTCCTTATGGGCGACCTTTTAGTTCTACTTGCATCATTCTACTTCCCCAGCCCTTCTTATTTTTTTAAATTTTGAAACAGGGTATCGCTAAGTTGGCGAGGCTGGCCTTGAACTTGTGAGTTTCCTGTCTCAGCCTCCTAAGTACTGGCATTACAGGTGTGTGCCTCCATGCCCAGCTATCACTATTTTTTTTTTTTGCGGTACCGGGGATTGAACCCAGGGGCGTTCTACCTCCGAGATACACCCCTGGCCCTATTTTTTTATACTTTATTTTGAAATCGGGTCTCATGAAGTTGCAGAGGGCCTCACTAAGTAGCTGAGGTTGGCTGCGAACCCAGATCCTCCGGTCTCCACTTCCCAAGTACTGGGATTACAAGCGTGCGCCACCACGCCTGGCTATATCACTATTTTATTTATTTATTTTTTTGCAGTGCTAAGGATGGAACCCAGGGCCTTGTGAATGCTGAATAAGTATTCTACCATTGAGCTACCCCCGGCCCTCTATCATTATTTTAAATAACTACTTTTTATATCTTTATGTCTTGTCTTTACAATCAGACCTTAAGTTCCTTGATGGCCAAGATTATAATTCATATATATTCATATTTTTTACTGTCCTACTCTGAAGACTATATGAAATGCTCAATGAATATATTTTGGGTGAAGGAATTAATTAATGACATTATTATAGACGCTGTAATATTCTTGACCAAGCTAGTTATCACTGAGAGGTTTTTGACGAACAAATGTTCAACCTGGGGAAATGTGGATACGGGGGGTAGGAACAGAAATGCATTTTAATTGTCCAAAAACCTGCTCGGGTTGTGAAGGCCACCTTTACAAATGACAGCCAGTTTTATCTGTCCCTGAGAACTTCAGAAAGAGGAGTGGAAGAAGGTGTGAATGGGTCCAGTTGAGTATGAGACCAGTTTGTGAGTTGAATGTCTCTCAGGCTATAGTCACTGTGTGTATAGCAAGAGAAAAAGAGACAAACCATCTGGTAGGAGTGGACCAAAACTCAAACTGAATGAGGATTTGTTCCTAGGTGAATTGAGAGTATCTAGAGCGGTGATGTTGAAGTCAGCAAATTGGAGCTCAAATTCTCCCCAGCAAGGCTCTGTTGAGAGAAGCCACTTTGCCTCCAGGTGGGTGAACCTTACATCATGGTACTTTACAGGCAGCCCATGGGAAGCTTCTTTGGAAGGTGGGGTTATAATTAGTTTGTACATCTCTTGGAGGTGGGGATGGGGAGAACCCCAAGGCAACTTTTAGCATTATAGGGAGATGTGGTTTCAGCCTGGCCCTGAACTCTGAAATAGGAGTTTTCCTTTATCTTAGCTGCAAGGTATTTAGGGTATTGAATCAATTGCCGAGAGCTGGCACTCCCTTTTACAGGATGACCCTTAAATAAACTCCCTTAAATAGACTCATCAACTGAAGGCAAATGTACTGTCTTTTTTTCGAAGAAAAGGGGATCTTCCCTGGCCAAGGAAGTCCACTTTTTTTCGAAGAAAAGGGGATCTTCCCTGGCCAAGGAAGTCCACTCAAGCAGTTAAATGGCAGACTCAGCAAGGGAAGGCATTCATAGTTTTCAAACAAAATGCAATTAACAAAACAAAGTTGTGTGGTATCCTTTCCAACCGCTTCATAGTGCCTCACTACAAATACCATGTTTCCTGATCGTGGCTTTTCTTTCTGTGCTGGGGATTGAACACAGCGACATTCTACCTCTGAGCTACACCCCTTATTTTATTTTTTATTTTGAGACAGGGTCTTGCAAAGTTGCTGAGGCTGATCTCAAACCAGTGATCTTCCTGTCTCAGCTTCCCAAGTCCTGGAATTACAGGTGTAATGTCTGGCTCTTGTGGCATTACTTTGGATACTTCATTTTGACCATCTCAAAGTGAACTCAGGTTATATAGACACTTTGCAAACATGGGTGCCTCAAATCACACCAAACTATTGCACGATGAGGAGTCCCCCTACTTGGGGGACCTGAACCCTGTTCCTTCCAGTGAACAGCCCCATGACTTGGGCAAGTTATTTAATCATTCTGTGCCTCACTTTGCTCATCTGTAAAATGAAGCCCAAATCCTATTGCCCTCCTAGAGATGTTGTGAGAATTAAACAGGTTAATGTCTGAAAAGTGCTGATACTAAAGCTTGGCTTGGAACCAAGTCCCTTTAGGAATTTAAAAATGTACGCTTCATTTTAAATATGACCCTAATCTTAAATAGTTTTCTAAAGGTGGATTATGTAAGAAATGGATCTCTTCCACCACAAAGGAACATGATATTCATACATTTTTGCCTCTAGTTAACAAATGTTCTGCCACAAACAAGATCAATTTTGGAAACAGACAAAGATAAAAAATACACTCGGGCGCTAGGGAGGCAGCATCTCTGTCTCCGAACTGGCGCTGAGAGTCAACACTTACTCGATGTATTTGAGGGAGATTTTCTGCGTCTGCTTGGTGGTAACTGTTGCGATGTACATTTGTAAGGCGGCCAGCCGCAGGGCTATGTCGTATTTCAGCTCTGGCCCAAATCGCTCCTGGACCACATCGTTACAACTCTGAGAAGAGACCAGCAGAGGGCGTGTTGCGTCAGAGAATGGGCCGCCCTGCTCTGCCTTAGAGGAACAGGTGACATGAATTTCCCTCATGTTTTCAACCTTCACTTCAAAGGCAAGGAGGCTAAATGTGGAAACATTTCCACCCTGCTGCTTGGAACCGAGTCAGTATCTAATTGCATGCACAAACACAGAGACCACAAAAACATTTAACATTCATCGACAAGCTGTTATTTAAATATTTAGCTTTTTGTAAAAATAATTAGGAATTTAGGTATGAAACTTCCAAACACAGGTGCTGCAGCTGAACATGGGAAGCACTGATAGTGTAATACAACTTTTGGAGTTAGGCCACCAGAGGAGTTGCAATCCTAGGTTCCAGTCCTGTTCTTCCATTTCATAGGGGGGTGTGACCTTGGGCAAGTTTCTTACTTGCTGGTGCCTCAGTTTCCCCTTCTGTAATTTGGAGAAATAGTGATCTCTCATCACAGGGTTGTGGGAAGGATTTGATGACTTGATATAATACTCTTAGAACTGTTACTGTTAAGCTGGAAGTACTCTTCCTCGTTAACTACTGTTATCTTCAATATTCTCCTCAACCTCCCCTTCCTTACAATCCAGAGAAGCTTCAGGGAGGCAGAATTAGTAAAGTGATTGGGTGCATAAACTCTGGATTTACACCCACTTGCTCCGCAGTCCTGGCTTTGTCAATGGCTACCTGTATATGAAACCTTACACCACTTGCTTGAATGCCCATGGCCTCAGTTTACCTCACGGGAGCGGTTCGAGGGTCCCATGAGATGTACAAGTGCTTTATCACAGTGTACTGGTACATTCTGTAAAGGGTGGCTGTATAGTTTGGATGCATTTCAAATATCTCCCACTCCTCATGCACTGGAGATAGCCATGTTGGTTGCTGGGGAAGAGTCCCTGGAGGCGTGGCCAGAGACAATGTGTATACCCTGGGCCCCACCCAGCTACAGCATCTGGCTTTGGCCCTTTCTCTGTGTCCCTTTTTGCTCTCTGTTCCCTGCCATTATGCCCTAAGGATTTTCAGCCCCACCTCCTGCTTGAGCCAGCATAAAATGGAATATATATATTCCATTATATATATAAGTCCATTATATATATTCCATATATATTAATATATATGAATATGTATATACTGAAATATGATGAATATTGAATATGATGATGCACTGTGAATATGTATATACTGAAATATGATGAATATTGAATATGATGATGCACTGTGATATGATGATATATTGAAATAAATATACTGAAATATATTTATACACTGAAATCTCCAGACTGGTAAGCAAATAAAACCATTCTTCCTCTCAGTTTTGCATGTCAGGTGTTTGCATCACAATGGTGAGAATGCTAATCCAAACAGCTATTCCCATCCTCCATTCATTTCAGTGGCTGCCACCTTGCTACTTCAAATGTGGGAACCATCCCACATCTCTTGGTGTTAGTTTGTACAGCTGAAAAATGGAGACATCTAACTCACAGGAACTGTTGAAAGGATCAAATGAAGGAGTGAAGGAGCATGTTATAAAGTGTAAAGTCCTATATGACCACAAGAGATTGGTCTCAGGAGTAGTGTTCTCACTCACTGGTTAAGAGCAAAGCAGAAAGTTAAATGTTGACAGGCAGATCAGCACCAATGAAGAATATTCTGTCAGGTGTTTACTTATTTTGGTTATGGGAAACTGGGTTCCTGGGCTAGGAAATATTCTTAGCTCGTTTCTTACATCCTTCTTTGCTTTGTCCCAAGAAGATTTCAAATGGTAACTTCTATCAGGATGCGTTTGACTTCTTTCCAAGAGAAGCACGTTTGTAATTGCTTCATATATTGATTTTACTAAAATGGGAACATGCAGTGCTTTGTGGCTGCTGCACACAATATTTACACTTTTCATACTTAGCCCACGCTGTGTGGGCACTGTACAATGCATGCTGTGTATCCACACTATGGATTCGTGTCTTTTAGCCCATTGCATCATGGGTGAAAGTGTAGTCACACTCTCTTCCCATCCCTTCCTGATATGGCCTCTGACCTTTGTTTCCCTGTAAAATCTTAAAGCACAGTACCCGTGTTGGAAGTGGGTCTGTCCTAAGGGAGGAGCTAGGCAGCCTCTGAAAGCAATTCCAGGCTGCCATTTTGTTTCACTAATCTTGGGTTTACCAGTTACTTCCAAATGCTAAGGGTTGTCCATATAGGTTCCAAGGGGTCAACAGCCTTGGTAGGGTCATTTTATAGTGACCCATGAGTGTTGGGGATGAGGAAGCCACTTGGCACAGTGCCAGGTACAGGCACTTGAAGAATCTGGTCTTTGATAAGCTATTCTGCTAAACTGCTTTCTTCAGTGACTGCTATCACACTATTAATTTGAAACAGAATTTTTGTGTAGAACTTGGAGACAAAAGTCTAGGTTTGATACTAGCTAGGCTCTGTCAACTACTATTAAATGACCTTGGGCATGGCATTTCATCTCTCTTGGGTCTCAAATTTCTTATCTGAAAAAAATGGGCAAAATCTCAATAACTAACTTGAGAGTTAACAACTAATTTGAAGGGTTCCTATGATGCCTATAAAGATGTTTAATTAAATGAAATGTGCTTTATAAAGATGAGTCATCACAATTACTTCTAAGAGTTGTGGCTGGGACCATTTTTTTCTCATCCCTTTTTAGCCTGGTATTTAAGCAGACTTCTGGATGAAAAATTTTGAATATACTTTTATTGGTGCATTGTAGTCTCACATCATAATATAGTTCAGAGTGATAGTGACATTCACGCAAACATTACTTTTTCTGACAAAGTGGTTAGTCACTTAACTACATTATATAATTACTTCAGACTGATCCTGGAGAATTAGTATGAAATATGAAATATATATAGTATTGATCACCCTTTTATTACTCAAAATACAGTTACACAACTGAGAGGCAATCACTGTTTTGCTAAATAGAGATCTTTAGGCCTACAAGTAGTTTATTTATATTTAACATATTAGATATTGAAAAGGAAACCAATACTACTAAAGTGTTTGAAAACATTTTGGAGCTTCTTAGATCACACACTGTTTACTAATTAGTGTAACAATCTTTCTTTATTTCTTTATTTTATTTCTTTATTTTTTGTGGTACTGGGGATTGAACCCAGGGGCATTCTACCTCTGAGCTACACCGCCAGCCTTATTTTATCTTTTTTATTTTGAAACAGGGTCTCACTAAGTTGTGGAGGGCCTCATTAAATTGCTGAGGCTGGCTGCGAACCTGCAATCTTCCTGCCTCAGCCTCCCAAGTACTACGATTATAAGCATGCACCATCATGCCCAGCTGCAATCTTTTTTTAACAGTGCATGGGAAAATGTCAGCATAACCCATTATAATTATGAATTAGAACAATCTGGATTATTAGCATTTACTGTTAATATATATGCTAAAATCTGTAAAAGACGTCAAGGTCCATTAATGACTAGGAGATTAATAGATATTATCACTATCGAAATCTCTGTTTTCATTGTCATGCTTCATCTACTCAGTGATGACTGTCCTCATTAGGAGCCTGCTAAGTTAAATTGATTTTGTTTTTGCAAAGTAATATACATTGCTTCTGTGTACTCTTTCTTCTCTAAGCTAATTTCATTGCATCTTTTTAATATCGTAAAATCAACACGGGCACACACAGACACCACTTGTTGACTTAGACAAGTTATTTCAGACACACCACACGTTCTGTGATACAGGCATTTCAAAGTAGAGTCTGAAGCAAAGAAATTTTCATTTCCTATTCTCTGTGGATGATATATAAGATGATAGTAGCTTTATTTTGGTCTCACCCACCGTAGATGGTTATCCATCTCTCCCACTGGCTACTCCTTGAAGAGGCAGCTAATCCACCCCCCACCCAAGGTGGGAAAGTAGAAACATCACTGGTCTTTTTCTGCTAGCCCCTGAGTAAGATCGCCAGACAGGTTTTCCTGTTCTGAGGCCAGTCCGTCAAGTATAAAAGACGTGTCTTTTGACTAAGAAAGATCTCCGTGCACTAGATTGGAGCAAACACACCTTATCCAGAATTAGGGTAGTGGTGCACCTTGTCTCCTGAAGAGGTCGCCCCTCCCGGAGACAAACACAACCACATAGGTCTAAATGCAATGGATTGTTGTGATGCTTAAATAGTAGAGTCAAATGGTTTTAAAGCACCATCCCACTGTCAGGGTGGGTGTGTATAATTATAGAAAACAACCACCGAACGTAACTGTCTACAGTTATGCACTGACTGGCACCTGTAACTATTTATTTGTGATGAGTGTGAGAATAAATACAGCACATGGCCAAGCCCTGGGTTGGTTCTCAGCAGGAATACAGGGAAGATGCAGTAACAGATCAGCAGGGAATCAGGGTGTTCTGTGGGGTTACAACTAGGTTCCCTGGCCTGTTGGGGAACAGGGAACATTGTTGTCATGTGAGGGATTCAGTGATCAGGTTTAACATTTAAATAGTCCCAAACATGACTGTCTCACTGTTTGGGGTGGGAAACACTATACTTTTAAAAAACTTGATAAAAGGGTATATGCTGAATAGGATTTGACTTATCCTGATGAGTCAGGGTCACTTTCACGAACATTAATCCTCCTATTGAGTTCTAAATACCACAGTTTCTCCCAAGGACTACTGATGTAGGGAAAGTTTAACTGGCTTTACCCTGAATTGGCCCATCTGGTAGAATGTTCTAGTATGTTCTGCTTTTTTCCTTCTGACTTCATTTCTGATCTCTAGGGCTTATTGTTACTTTATGTCTCCATCACTCCCTCTCTTCCCTCCTTATCTTTCTCTCTCTCTCTCTCTCTCTCTCTCTCTCTCTCCCTCTTTCTTTCTCTCTCTCTCTCCCTCTTTCTTTCTCTTTTCTTTCTTTCTTTCTTTCTTTACCCTCCCTCTTTTTCTTTCTTTCTTTCTTTCTTTCTTTCTTTCTTTCTTTCTTTCTTTCTTCTCTTTCTCTCTCTCTCTCTCTCTCTCCTTCCTTCCTTCCTTCCTTCTTTCTCTCTTTCTTCTTTCTTTCTTTCTTTCTTTCTCTCTCTCTCTCTCTCTCTCTCTCCTTCCTTCCTTCTCTCTCTCTCTCTCTCTCTCTCTCTTTCTTTAATATTGAGCCCAGAGACATTCTACCTCCAAGCTACATCTCTAGTCCTTTTTAAAAAAATTATATTTTGAAACAGGGTCTTGCTAAATTTGCTGAGGGTCTTGCTAAGTTGCTGGGGCTGCCCTTGAACCTGCAACCCTCGTGTCTCAGCCTCCCTTACAGGCTTGCATTACCATGTTCTGCTTATGTTACTGTTCTGGATCCCAACATCTATCTTGTCTATATTTCTCTACCATCTTCTATCTACCTTCTTTTCCTACCCAACTGGTGAAATATAACGAATGCCAGTGTATCAATAACTCATAGTTTAGAAATTTTGTTTCTTTTCTTTTTCTGATTTTGTCACTTTTTGTTTTTTATATATGGCTTCAGTAATCTTTGCCTTATACAACAGGTGTTCCCAGTTGAAGAGAGAATGTCTTTTTTCTTTTTCTTTGCCTCATTTTTCTTTTTTTCTTTTTTTAGGGGGGAAGAGGTAACATAGATTTACAACCTCTTTGAGTAGTTCTATTGCTAGATGCCTAAGCATTGGGTAAGTGGGTTTTTACTGTTGAATGGGATTATACTGGAAATTTAAGTGAGAGTTGTAGGATGCCATTATAGAAAAATATAGGAACATCTCCAAAATATCAAATTGGATACATTTTCTTTGGGACCAAACTCCATATACTCATTTCTGGGAGCTTCATTTTGGGGGGAATTATATCTCAAAATCAAATAGCTGATAGACAGTCTAGAAAGGATACTATTCTCTTAAAATTTTATCACCTGAAAATAATTCCAGTATGATAAAATATCACAATATTTCAGAACAAACTAAGCACCAAATAAGTGAATGAATCAATAAGAAGGGAAAACTCTTAGAGTATCATGCCAATTAATAAATGAAGAGGAAATAATGAAACTAGACATAATTATTAGCCATCATAACAATAATGGATTCAGGAAAGTGTCATCAATTAATACTAAAATTAGTGGGTAAAAGTTTGATGAGGTGCAGGATAATTAAAGAGTTGCAAAGTGACTTTCCACAAATTACTTCTTCATTACAAAAGGAAAAGTAGTAACTTCGGGAAAGATAAATTTGGAGAACACTAAGAGTTGAAGTTAGCCTTGCTATTAATGGGATAAACTGCCATCATGTGCTTCCTGATGAGGACACATTGTTGAGGACACAAAGTTACTCATGTTGTTCTTTCCAAAATGTACAACCTCAATCTAATCATGAGAAAACATCAGAGAAAACCAAACTGAAATATTTCTACAAAACATCTGATCAGTACTCCTCAAGACTTTCAAGGTCATGAAAGCCAAAGAAAGGCTGAGGAACTTTCCAGCTTCCAGGAGACTAAAATAAGATCCTGCAGTGGATCCTGTTCTGGAGAGAAATTGATAGAAAGACATTTGGGTGACAGTAGACATAATTTGAATATGGATTACAGAAGAGATAATGGAAGGGTACTCATGTTAATTTTCCTGATTTCGTTAATTGTACAATGGTTATATAAGAAGATATCCTTGTGACTAGAAAGTACACACTGTGTTTAGGAGTAAACAAACATGGTTTTGGTAAGTAGCTTTCATGTGATGTAGAAAAAAAATTGTGTGTGTGTGTGCATGTGTACGCGTGTGTTCCTTTAGAGAGAGAGAGAACATGTGCCTACACTAAAGTTCAAGTAAATGTGATAAAATGTTAACCATTGGTGAACCTGAGTGAAAGGTATAGGTGGCTACTCTTGCAACTTTTTTGTAAGCATGAAATTACTTCAAAATCAAATGTAAAAATAAAAAGAGCACCATATAATCATTGCTTTAAAACTCATTGAACTTAGGATGAGGGACAATGAGAAACAAGACCCATAATTAAAGATTAAGGAGGAGAAAAGTTAATTTATCCCCAACATTCATATAAAACATACCAAAATTTTCACATACCTGAACATAGAGATATTCGAAAGCAACGGGATCTCTCCTCAACAGGTCAATTGGATCCTTTGGGACAAAGCTAATTCGGAAAAGACACCTCATCTTATGGGAGCTGGGCCTCTGTGTCACCTGGAAGAACAGACCCATCACACAAGGACCCTTCAGTGCTATCTGACTGATGGCTGAGGGACACAGAAGCAAAGACAACTTCTCTGGAGTTCTTGTAGTATTCATCATGGATGCTCACTCCCTGAGAACCACGTCTTACCTTCCGACTTAGGTTAGTTTCCCCAGAAGCAGACCCTGAGCTGAGGGTTCCTATGCAAGGCAGAGGCCAGTAAGGGAGGGGAGAAGCAGGTCAGGAAAGGAGAGGAGATCACCCATTATAGGATTGTAAGAATTCATACACACATTCACATTTTGCCAATTTTTATCCTGCTCAGAAGTTGCAATCATTGCATCACACTGATTTCAAAGATCTATAGCTGGTTCATTTTAGGATATTTTAATCAGTTTTCTTAAGGTTTGGTTATCTAATACCAGAAGAGAGTTTTAAAGAATCTTTGTTCAACTAAATCAGCATGACACTTTCCAATAAAGCCTATGGAGTAGACAGAAGCTGAGCAAGAAAGTATAAATAGAAAGATAAAGTTGTGGGGACTTTCATTAGACTCATAGTAACTTGTGCCCTCATCCCCTTGGTACTCACTCCTACAAACTAAAAGCTATTTATTGCAAATACCTGTAACCGTCTGAAAGCACAAGGCAAACCTGAATAACCAGGGAGAAACTGCCTTCAGATCAGCCCACCACCAATAGCAAACTGAGCTGGTGGACAAATGCCCTGGCTATCTCACCCCTTAGGTGGGATACTCTGACATGTATACTACACTATCTGTAATAGTTGGTCTGGTTTGTCAACTTGACTCACCCCAGATCATGTGACTTTGGTTGTGTAACAGCAGATTGAACCGGAAGTCCTGCCCTAAATGTGGGCAGCAGGGTTCTGATAGGTGCAGGACTTAGATAAAAGAAGGAGAAAGC
>PVJS01054896.1:0-12816 GCA_004027185.1 Glis glis | reverse complement strand
TTTTTTTTTTTTTTGGCGGTACTGGGGATTGAACCCAGGGGCATTCTACCTCCGAGCTACACCCCTAGCCCTATTTTTTATACTTTATTTTGAAACGGGGTCTCACGAAGTTGCGGAGGGCCTCACTAAGTAGAGAGAGAGAGAAACAGGGAGAGAGAGAGAGAGAGAGCTGAGGCCGGCTGCGAACCTGGATTCTCCGGTACTGGGATTATACAAGCGTGTGCCACCACGCCCGGCAGGATGCTGCTGTCTTTGAATGATGGGTGGAAGGGGGTGGTTGGAAGGGAACCTTGCTTAAAAAGGTATTTCTGTCTCTAAGTTTATAAACCACTGGAAATTTAGCCCGCTCTCCAATCCCCATTTTAGAGATGAAACCCAGAACAGGACGTGACTTTTCTGATACCTATGACCATATAGTGGCAGAACCAGAACACAAATTCCTCCAACTACGGGTCCACTTCTCACTCTAGTGCAACACGGATGTAATGTACTAGAACTGTGCTCAGGAGGGGCAAAGTGTTCTGCCACCATAATACTAAGAGCTAAATATTGAGCAAATAGTCATTGTAGACACAGAAAGGGGCATTGGAGCAGGGGATGCACGGGACATACCACCTGGAGCGCTGCAGGGGTGACACCACGTGTTCCTCAATGCCAACTTTGAACTTACATTCAGACTCAAAACACACACCAGGCATGTCACACAGACAAGATAATGCGATCCCGATGGGAAATCATTGCCCAAGGATGCTATAGGCCCTTCCTCCTTCCCTCTCTAGACCTGCAGTCAGGTGAGTTTGCTATGAAGACGCAGAGGCTCAGAGCCACGAAGATCATGACAGCGCCTGTGTTCCCAGCACGGAAGTGAGGGTAGAGATGTATGATGCAGTTGCTTTTTGTGTAAAAAAAAAAAAAATAAAGGCCCAAGAGAGGCCCTAAAGGAAAAAACATGTTGGGTCAAGTATTAGAAAAAACTTGCTAAACTTAGAGCTACTACTCTGGTGCCCTGGGGAGCTGCCTTCCCTGCTAATGTCAGATGTCCATTTTCGCTCACAAGGCAGCGAGGAAGAAACCAGCGTTCTGCACATCAAGTTCAAGTTCAGATCGATCATTTGTGTGTGTATGTGTGGTACTGGGAATTGAATCCAGGGGTGTTCTACCTCTGAGCTACACCCTCAGCCCTATTTCATTTTTTATTTTGAAACAGGGTCTCACTAAGTTGCTGAGGGCCTCACTAAGTTGCTGAGGCTGGCCTCAAACCTACAATCCTCCTGTCTCAGCCTCCCAAGTACTGGAATTACAGGCATGTGCCACCACGCCCAGCTCAGTTAGATCTTTCGGGTTGTCTGTCTTGCCTCTGTACTTTTTTTGTGTGTATGTGTGTGTGTGGTACTGGGGATTGAACTCGGGGGCATTCTACCTCTGAGCTACACCCCCAGCCCAATTTTATTTTTTATTTTGAAACAGTGTCTCGCTAAATTGCTGAGTCTGGTCTTGAACTTTCCATCTTCCTGTCTCAGCCTCCCAAGTACTGGGATTACAAGTGTGTGCCACCACGCCCAGGCTTGCCTCTGTACTTTTAAAAAATTGGTTCAGTAAATACGGTAGGAGAGAAACATGACTGGCCTTTTCCCTAGTTCAAGACAGCCCCATGCATCATTGCTGGATGGAGCAAGGTCTTTTCCAACCCATCAATGGTGTGGAGCAAACTCCACTCCACAGTGGAACGATGAGTCAAGAGACAGTGTCACTGGTACGGAGATGTCTGGCAGGCTGGAATTTCTGGAAGTCTCTTCCCACTGCAGGGATTCAAGCAAACCATTGTCATTCTTCCCTCTCTAGCAAGAGGAAGGAAAATCCCAGCCCTTGGAGCACTAGTTCTGGCTCATGAGCATGGGTTTTCTTTCCTGGAAACAGGAAAGCGCTCCAGAACTGATGCTCTGTGTTACCAGGGTACCTGCTTTGGGCAGGCCAGCGGGGAAAGCTGATGCTGAGGGTCTCCACGCCCCACAAAACGATACGAATCGTCATTAGTTCATAGTTATTCAGCATCAGAGAAATTCTAGCCCAAGAAAAAGGCTGAATTTAGATGACTTCACTAATAGGAGTGTTTTGAGATTTATAAACATAGATCAGAGCACATTACATAGTGCATTTTTTTTTTTGTGGTACTGGGGATTGAACCCAAGGGTGTTCTACCTCTGAGCTACACCCCCAGACCTATTGTATTGTTTCTTTTGAAACAGGGTCTCACTAAGTTGTGGAGGGCCTCTTGTGCTGAGGCTGGCTGTGAACCTGCAATCCTCCTGTCTCAGCCTCCCAAGTACTGGGATTACAAGCGTGCACCACCATGCCCAGCTACATAGTGTATTTCTAAGCTGAGTACATGTTAAATTTCCTAATGGGGAGCCTCCCTAATTGGGAGGCTGAGACAGGAGGATTGCACTGAGACAGGAGGACAGCCTTGGTAAGTAGTAAGACTCTCAACCTAGCAAGACCCTGTTTCAAAATATAAATAAAGTAGGGATGGGGTGTAGCTCAGAGGAAGAATGCCCTTGGCTCAATTCCCAGTACCCCTCCACACACACACAATTCCTAATGCCTAAACAGGGAAACAGGAGGTGGCTGTGGGCACGCCGTTTGTCAGGATGTCTGTGACTGGCAGCATGTGGACTGGGTGAGCCAGTTTCCTGTGTCTCCAGCCTGAGGCCCCAAAAGCACTCAGCACCTGGAGACCCCCAAGAGTTCTCTCTTATTGGCCCCACATGCTGGCAGCCATTGAGTCAATAGGGACAGTGACCCAAATGCAGAAGCCAGAACTGTGATATGGCACAGAATCCAGCCTCTTACAGGCCTCCACGGCAGCCGTTTTATATCTGTAATGTCCCTCAGAGGCTTCATTTACCAAGTAATCACCTACTACAGGGGCTATCTAAGTGTGGCCTGTAGATCCCTGGGAGCACAGGGCCACTTACAGTGGTCCATTAGGTCAAAACTTCCTACTAAGCCAGGAGGATCACAGGTTGGACGCCAGCCACAGCAACTTATTGAGACCCTGCTTCAAAATAAAAGAATTAAAAGGGCTGATAGTGTAGCTCAGAGGTAGAATGCCCCTGGCTCCAATCCCTAGTACCAAAACATAACAAAATACTCCAAAAACGATTCCCCACAATTTTACTAAGATGCCAGTTACCTTTTCATTCTGTTGACACTTGAACCAGTAATGTAAAAGCAATGGTGGAAAAACTGCAGATGCCTTAGCACACATCAAGCAGTGGCACCATGTGATTATGCAACTATAATAGTTGCTATGTTCTTTACTAACACACACACACACACACACACACACACACACACACACACACACAGAGCCCATCAGGTTTATTTAAGGATGTCTTTGGACCGAGGGTATAGCTCAGTGGTGGACAGCTTGTCTAGCATACACAAGGCCCTGGGTTCAATCCTCAGCCAAAAAAAAAAAAAGTTTGTGATGAAGCTGTGAAACTACTCATTTCACTGAATCTTACATATGTATCTTTTTCATATTCTGTATGACAAAATAGGAAACAAGAATAAAGCACATCTGCTATATAGGGAAGTACAAGATTAGTTTCAAGGAAAAGCACTTGTGTAATTGCTTGAGTTACAAGCTAAACTATCTGCTTTTGTCTTGGAATACCACTTTTACTTGAAAGAATGGCCAAGAGACAAATTACAGTTATTGAGACTTGGATATTTGGCAGATATTCTCTCAAAAATGAACAACCAAAACTGTCACTTCAAACAAAATAGTATTTGTCCCCATTTCAGTATTAAAACTTAAGACTTTAAGCAAAAATTAGAATTTTGGAAAATCTGTATCTGCCACCATGACCTTTACAGTTTACCAATATTTGAAGAGTTTACTGATAAGATCAATAGTGATATTGACAAATGCATTTTTTGTTTGTTTTTTGCAGAGCTAGGGATTGAACCCAGGTCTCATGCATGCTAGGCAAGCACTCTACCACTGAGCTATATCCCTAGCCCCTACAAATGCAATATTTTATATGGTATAATGTGTCAACATTTGGAAGATCTAGATAACTCAATGATATAAGATTTTTCAAATGACCAATGCCTGATGTTAAAAACATATGAATGAGTAAAAGATTCCTTCAAAGTATAAGATAGACCAATAGATTTTAATGTAACAGAGATTAAAAAGAAACCATTCATATGGCTTCAGGCTCCACATTGCAGCTCCCCTTTAAGAAACTACCATTTGTGCAGTTTTGGTGTAGTATCAAAAAATTTTACACAATTATCTGAAAAGACTCACAAAACATTCTTCCCTTTTCTAATGACATGTCTGCATGATGCCAGATTTTCTTTGTATGCTACAACTAAAACAATATATCACAACAGATTGAATGCAGGAGCAGACAGAATCCAGCTGTCTTCCATTAAGCCAGATGTTAGAGATTTACAAAAATGTAGAACAATGTCGCTTTTCTTACTATTTTGTTTTGTTTGAGAAAATACAGTTATTTTTTGTAAAAATACATTTTTCGTGTGTGTGTGTGTGTGTGTGTGTGTGGTACTGGGGATTGAACCCAGGGGCATTCTACCTTCAAGCTACACCCCCAGCCCTATTTTATTTTGAAACAGGGTCTCACTAGGTTGATGAGTCTTACTATTTGCTGAGGCTGTCCTCAAACCTGTGATCCTCCTGTCTCAGCCTCCCAAGTACTGTGATTACAGGTGTGCACCACCATGCCCAGCTAAAAATACATTTCTTATATTAGTATGAAAAGGGTTAATGTAGTCTTTAAGAGAATTAAATAAACATCTTAGATTTATATTTCAATTTTTGATGTGATAAATATCTATAGACATAATACAAATAAATAAAAACCCTTTTGGTATTCTCAAAAAAAATTTTTTTTTCTGTATTGGGGATTGAACCCAGGGGCATTCTACCTCCGAGCTCCACCCTCAGCCCTATTTTTTATTCTTTATTTTGAAACAGGGTCTCACTAAGTTTGCGGAGTGGCCTCACTAAGTAGCTGAGGATGGCCATGAACCCGGATCCTCCGGTCTCCTCCGCCTCCCAAGTACTGGGATGACAAGCGTGTGCCACTACGCCCGGCTGTCAAATTTTTTAAGAATCAAAAGAGGTCTTGAGCCCAAACATTTGAGAAATGTTGATCTACTGAAGCCTCACTAAAGGCTATTCTGAATAGGAGGCACAGTAGAGTGGCAGAAACATCTGCTTTGGAATCCTACAGACTCCAAATTATGACTTTACCACCTACTATATTTGGCTTTACAATTTAATTGTTCCAAGCTTCAGTTTCTTCATATGTAAAATGGGAATGATGACTCTAGCTGGGTGTGGTGGCACACCTCTGTAATCCCAGTACTTGGGAGGCTAAGAAAGGAGAATCACAGATTCGAGGCCAGCCTCAGCAATTTAGCGAGACCCTGTTTCAAAATAAAAAATAAAATAGGGCTGTGTGTGTAGCTCAGAGGTAAAATGCCCCTGGGTTCAATCTTCAGTATCCCTCCAAAAAGAAAGGAATAATGATGGCCACCTTACAGACTGAGGGATAGAGATAATTTTGTATAATACACTTAGCATAAGGCCTAATGGTAGGTGCTTGAATGTTTATTGACTGGATGAACATAGTATGATGTTCAAATATCAATGAGTGCCTTTGGTTGCAAGGAACAGAAATGGTTTAAACAGTTAAGGAAATTACCTTCCATTACAAAAGTCTAGAGACAGAGAGCTCAGAGATGTCTTAAGACCCTACCCTCCTACCCTCTTTCTGTTTTGATTCCTGCCCCCTCTCCTGTGGGCTGTCCTCTTAGGCAGGTAGCAATATGGCAACAGCAGTTCCATGGTGTCACATTCAGGCAGGGTATATGGAGTGAAGGAGAGGAGAGAATTTTTTCCTCCTGTGCTTTCTCTTAGGAAAAGAGGACATTTTTCTAGATTGCAGGTCACTGGGTGTGTGTGGGTGTGTGTGGGTGTGTGTCTGTGATCAATCAGCCCCTCCTCTGGGGCCGGAGGTGGGTCAGACTTTCCTTAGGCCCAGGCTCAGTGGGGGATGGGCTGACACCTGAATAGAATTGGGGCTTTGTTAGGATGGGAGAGGGGAGAATAGAGGGCAATCACATAGGGGCTACGATGTTTGGTAAGTGGAGGTCCAGAACAGGGGGTCCCACATACCTCAGAATCACCTGGGAGCTTGTTAAAAATAGAATTCCAGCTGCAATTTGCATATAAATTGCCTGGAGATTTTGATATGTGCAGATTCTGTGTTTGTCACAAGTTCCAACATCCTGAGGCTGCTGCTTGTCTGTCGCCCACACTTTGAGTAGCAAAGATGTGGGTCTCCCACTTCCAGATTCCTGACTCAGTCTCCCAGGTGATCCTGTCTTGAGAGCTGGGTTCCGTGTGGTAGAACATCCACATGTGTAAGGTAGGCATTCCTTCATCCAGTAAGCATTCACAGAGTCCTGTCCTGGATCACGCACTGCGCTTCCTGCTGGAATCACAAAGGGTCCGGGTTCTGGTGGGCCAGAGGAGCAGGTTGATCATCTTTACTGCCACGTGAGAAGTACTCCAGTGGAGATACGCACAAAACGTTCTGTGACCAAGGAACAAGGAGTGACTCACCGTGAAGGTGGGGTTGACAGGGAAGGTTTCACAGAGGAGGTGCCCAGAGTGAGACAATGTGTGTATGCGAAAATGCGGAGATAAGAATGAGTCAAATATATTCAGGGCACAGTGAGAACATCTTTGTGGCTTATGTACAAGCTAAAATAAGGTGCAGCAAGAAAAGGTCAAAAAGTTAGGCTGGGGCTAGATTGGGAGAGGCCTTGAAGGCTGTATCAGATCACTCTACGGCTATTCTCAGGCTTGACTGCACATTAGAGTCACTAGGAGAGCTTTTAAACATCCCAACGCCTAGGTCACACTCTAGGTCAATTAGATTCTAGTTTCCTGGGGTCAGGGTGGAGGTGGGGGAGGTGGCAGTGCTTTGTAGAGCGAGAGTTCTGACCTTGAGAAGGAGGGCTCAGAGAGCCAGCCTGACCTTTTTGCATAAAGTTTGCTCTTCAGTGTGGATAGAGCCCACCCTTCTTTTTTTGCATGTATGGGGCTGGGGATTGAACCCAGAGGCATTCCACCTCTGAGCTACACCCCCAGCCCTATTTTATTTTATTTTTGAAACAGGGTCTCACTAAGTTGCAGAGGGCTTCACTATAAGTTGCTGAGGCTGGACTTGAACCTGTGATCCTCCTGTCTCAGTCTCCCAAGTACTGGGATTACAGGCATGCACCACCATGCCGGGCTCCCACCCTTCTGTGTACTTTTCATTTCAATTTGATATTCAAAATCAGATTTAGTAAAAAGCTTTTATGGCTGGGAGTGGTGGTGCACACCTGTATCCCAGTACTCAGGAGGCGGAGGCAAAGACCAGCCTCAGTAACTTAGCAAGAACCTGTTTCAAATTAAAAAATAAAAAGGAGCCGGGTGTGGTGGCACACGCTTGTAATCCCAGTATTTGGGAGGCTGAGATAGGAGGATCGCAGGTTTGCGGCCAGCCTCAGCTACTAAGTGAGGCCCTCCGCAACTTAGACCCTGTTTCAAAATAAAGAATAAAAATCGGGCTGGGGGTGGAGCTTAGAGGTAGAATGCCCCTGGGTTCTGGGTTCCACCCTCAGTTCCGCAAGAAAATAAAATAAAATAAAATAAAATAAAATAAAATAAAATAAAATAAAATATAAAATAAAAAATAAAATAAAATAATAAAATAAAATAATAAAATAAAATAAAATAAATAAAATAAAATAAAATAAAATAAAATGGAGCCGGGGGTGGTGGCGCACGCTTGTAATCCCAGTATTTGGGAGGCTGAGATAGGAGGATCGCAGGTTTGCGGCCAGCCTCAGCTACTAAGTGAGGCCCTCCGCAACTTAGACCGTTTCAAAATAAAGAATAAAAATTGGGCTGGGGGTAGAGCTTAGAGATAGAATGCCCCTGGGTTCTGGGTTCCAGCCTCAGTTCCGCAAGAAAATAAAATAAAATAAAATAAATAAAAAGGAGCCGGGGGTGGTGGCGCACGCTTGTAATCCCAGTACTTGGAGGCTGAGATTTCATGGCCAGCCTCAGCTACTTAGTGAGGCCCTCTGCAACTTAGTGAGACCCTGTTTTAAAATAAAGAATAAAAAAAAAAATAGGGCTGGGGGTGTAGCTCGGAGGTAGAATGCCCCTGGGTTCAGTTCCCAGTACCACAAAAATAAATGAATAAATAAATAAATAAGTAAATAAATAAGGGGCTGGGCGTGAAGTTCAGAGGTAGAGGACCCCTGCGTTCAATAGAGGCTACCTGATGGGCACTGGAGTGGCGCCCCCTGCACGGGGCCTGTGAAGCGCAGGCCGGTGAAGCCTGCCTCTGGTCCCCGCCTGCATGGTGAGCGCTGTCTGTGGCTGTGGCATGGTGCTCTGGGCAGAGGGTGCCTCCTCAGCTGGCCTACACTGCCAGATCCTTGAGGAGGTGAACACGGGATTGTGCCCACTGCACATGTGTTTCCCCTTTTACTAACCAAATACCTATCTGGGATTTGGGGATATTTTTACTTGGTGAGATGAAAAGATGAACTCCCCACATGGTGAAGGCTGACAGACAACCTTTCTGTGGGCGTTTCACAATAGGAATGGGGGATGCCTGCTCTTGGTTTTGATGTCTGTGCTCAGCTGCTGAAAAGGCATAAAGTCTCTTCTCTCCTTTATCACCATGAAAGTCCCTGAAATCATCTTTAAAATATCCAAATGCTGCTATGACACATTTGTATTTTTGTCCCTCGAGTTGCCAATTTTCAGGGGTATTCTGGATTTTTTTTAAAAAGTAGTTAAAACGATTCCAGTATAAAACATAAATAGCTAAAAAACAGCACTCAAAACTTATTTACCACCCGGATCCATCCCCCAGTCTTTGGTCAATAAAACACCCAGCATCTTTAATGGGCTGGGCCAGCGCTTCCTTTGGAAGTCAATGGGGGATAGAAACTTATGCAAATGTCAAGGGGCAGGCAGTTCCTGGGGATGCACCCCCTGCGACCCCAAAACTAGGTGTGACTTTAATGACTATTTTTGACTGTGTCCTGTTTTACAATTCCCCACCCAACACACGGGAGGTTAAGTGCCGTTTTGTCTTTCAGGAAGCCCTCCGGGGTCCCCTTTGCTCTTCCAGGGAGAGGCCCCAGAGGAGAGAAGCATGTCATTCCCCCAGGCGATTTATAGTCTATTGCAGCATTCTTTTTCCAATAGTGCCACCCAGTCTCTTCCCTCCAAGATAACCCAGGCTTTCCCATAATCAAATGACGTGCAAGCACCTGAAAAGAAAAACAAAACACTTATCTGCTGCTCTGAGAACTGGATTCTGTGGAAATGACAGGCCTTTGCTCTGGCTGAGCAGATGTGACCAGGAATCCTTACTAGAGCAAATGCGGAAAGGGAACTGACCTCGGGGTGCACGGGGTACCAGTGTGTGGGTGGCCCGGGCAGGCCTCCTCTGGGTTTGAGTCCCTGAGCAGCATGCCTGGCTGACTGCTGAACACTTACAAGGAGAATATGTAATTAGCGAGTAACCTCGCTGCCCCCGCCAGCCAGCTTGCATTCCCACAGCCTAGGATGGCTGTGCAGAGGCTCTGTCCCTGTGGCTGTGGGCCGCCCAGCCCTGCTCGGAACACACAGGCTGGCCTTTACTGACAGGAAAGGGAGTGGAGCCTCCTGCAACGTTCGGGTTTTAATCTTGGTTCTGGGGGACATTCCCTCCCTCTTTGTGGATCACTGATTGCTTTCAAAATACCAGGAATCACTACCTTACAGAGATATTGTGAGCTATGTGCTATGATTAATTTAGCTAAGGCTCTTAGAACACAGGAAAAAGAGAGTGCCTTATTAGCCACCCACCTTAAAAAAATAAAACCCTTTAGCATCCCTGGGTGGTTGGTTTGATGAGAAGTGCTACTTACTGTGACCCTCACACAGGGTCCTAAACTGAATGTCTGGGGGCCTGTTAGTTCCTTGCATGGAATGCACGACTTCCGAAAGAATCGAGTAAACATTAAGCAGGGATGTGGATTTGATCATTGAAAAAAAAAATCAATCCCAGTGTCTAATGAAGGAAAAATGAAATAATTTCATGCTGGTTAGGAGGGAGACACATAGAGTGGACAAAAGGTTTGAGTTTACAGTTTAAATGGAAAACTCCGACTCAAATGAAGACTCAAGTTGAAGAAGTTGCCCCCAGCCTGGGGATCTGACTGCAGCCATTCCTGCCCTTCCCCCTTTCCCTCCTCCCACCCCCATGCAGGCCAAACAGCACTGGGAAAGGAGTTGTCTTCACCAGACGCATTCGTGCATCTTGGGTGGTGCAGAGTCAGGGATTACAAACACTGGGGACGGTTTTGGCTGGGACGTGCCTCGCCCCAGCTCTGTGAATTCCACACTCTCCCCCTGGAGGGGAGCAGCCACATTTGCCTGGAGCCCTGTGCTGCCAGCAGCCAGGTGACCAGCAAGTGCCCGGGAGCTAAGGGTTTTCTGGAAAGCTGTCCAATCTCTGCCTCCACCTCTGGGGATGCACCAGGATATGCCGAACTCATTTCGCATGACAGTTTTTAAATTGCCCTTTACATGTGTTTTTAATTTTCATTTAATAAAGGAACAAATGCTTTATAACTAAAGACCAGTGGGTGATTAGAATCAGTTTGTTGATGGCTAAGGAACACAAGTAAAAGCTGATAGCAATCTTTACGAGTTTGCAGGGACCCACAGCTGCCACTATTCTCCTTCCTACCCGTGTTTCCTCTGAAGCGGCGGCTCTCCACTTTCCCCAACTTTGTTTCGGCCTGGTAATTCTATCTTGCTTACACAATTGCTCAGCCTTTATCCTCCTGTTTTTGATTACCAACTGGTGTTTATTTTAAATGTACTTACTGGCCAATTAAATAGAAATTAGCTACATTTACAGACAGGGCTCTTGATCCGTGCTTCTCCCTTTGGCAAATATTCATTCTTCTTTGGGCAGTTCTGAGAGCAGAAATCCCAAAGGCAAAGTCCAGCATGACATGCCAAGGCCCCATAGAGCAGCTACCTGCTAGATCCAGAGCTTATGGAAGGAGGGATGGAATGCTCGTCCAATAGGAGCTGGGTTGATTGAGCAGTGTTGTATCTAGAACCATTTCCTGTTGTGATCCCATTAAATCATTTCTGATTCAGGACAGACTCTCCTACCCAGAAGGTCAGACTTATTTCACAGAAGAAGGGAAAAGACAAACAAACAAGTAAAACCATCTTCTGCTTTTCTGTGCTGTTCAACAGCTGGAATGCATCTTCCTTTCCACCCAAACGTAGCCCACTGCTTGCTGGGTGCAGGAGGGGCTCCTTTGGGCTGGGCAGAACCCATGGGCTATGTCAGTCAGGTCAGGCCTCTAGCCTGGATCTATGACAGTAAGCCTGTAGCTTGGGGCTATGGGGGCTGGTCTGGAGCCTGGGCCTGTGGGTTCTGACCTGGTGCCTAGGTCCTTGGGGCTGGCCTGAGGCCTGGGGCTGTGGAGGCCGATCTGGTACAGGAGAATCTTGTGCACTTGGTCTGTGGGTGAATTGGCCTGGATCCGTGGTCCACCTTACCTACTGCAGCACCAGACTCTACTGGGGCAGGCCTGGACTCTGGGTTAGCAGGAGCAGATCTGGGCCATTTCTCTACTGGTGGCAAAGGAAGCTCCCTGGGTCCCTTTATAGAAGGGACCTAATCACCCCGCAAAGGCCCCATCTCCTAATACCACCACCATGAGGGGGAGGCTCTCAACATAGGGATTTTGGGTGGGACACAAAAATTCAGACCATAGCAGTGTGTATGCAAAATAAAAGAAAAAGCAGTGTCCCTCAGCCTACATCCTGCACCTCATGCAAAAATTTAGAATGGATCTAAAGGTAAACCCGAAAGCTGGGCGTGGTGGCGCATACTTGCAATCCCAGTACTTGGGAGGCTGAGACAGGAGGATCCCAGGTTCACAGCCAGCCTCAGCTGCTTAGTGAGGCCCTCTGCAACTTAGTGAGACCCTGTTTCAAAATAAAGAATAAAAAATGGGGCTGGGGGTGTAGCTCGGAGGTAGAATGCCCCTGGGTTCAATCCCCAGTACCACAAATAAATAAATAAATAAATAAATGTAAACCCCAAAGGTTATGTATGTGAGGTTGGGTTATGCCAGTGGTTCTGAAGAGGGATCAAATAGCTCAGGGGATATGTGACAGTGTCTGGAACTTTGTGGTTGTTAGGATTGGGGCCCAGGGATAATGGGAGATGTGCTGTTGGAATATATGGGTGGAGGCCAGGGTGGCTGCTGGTAAACACAGGATAGCCCTCCACAACAAAGAATATCCAGTCTGAAATGTCAGTTGCACCAGAGGAGGGTTTGGCCTTTACAATTTCAGGGAAATACTAACTTTACAAAATAATATAAGTGCACACAAGTTACAAAGTGGCAGGGTTTTTTTTATAGTACTGGGGATTGAACCCAGGGGAATTCTACCTCCGAGCTACAACCCCAGCCCTATTTTTTATTCTTTATTTTTGAAATAGGGTCTCACTAAGTTGTGGAGGTCCTCACTAAGTAGCTAAGGCTGGCCTCGAACCTGCAATCCTCCTGTCTCTGCCTCCCAAGTACTGGGATTACAAGCGTGCACCATCATGTCCAGCAACTAAGTGGCAGTTTTACAAAATGGAGTTTAAAGCTGGGTGAGACCCTGTTTCAAAATAA
>PVJS01054895.1:0-12816 GCA_004027185.1 Glis glis | reverse complement strand
TACTTTATTTTGAAACCGGGTCTCACGAAGTTGCGGAGGGCCTCACTAAGGAGAGAGAGAGAGAGAGAGAGAGAGGGAGGGAGAGAGAGAGAGAGGGAGGGAGGGAGAGAGAGAAAGAGCTGAGGCTGGCCGCGAACCCGGATCCTCCGGTCTCCGCCTCCCAAAGTACTGGGATTACAAGCGTGCGCCACCACGCCCGGCTAGTTAGGTATTTTCTATTGACCAATCTTCCAGTTCACTGATCCATCTTTGTGCTGTATCCAATCTCCTGTCAAGGCCATTTAGTAGATGATTTTCTATTTTGCATTTTCCCTTTCTACCATTTTCATTTGGCTGTCTTATCTTTTCAACGATGCCATCTATCTTTCCCACCATATCATTTACCATATTTCATAATAGTTATTTACAGTTCCTCTCTTATAATTCCAACCTCTTCATCATCATTTCTGGATCTACTTTAGTGAACCAATTCCTTTCTTCACCCAATTTTACATTCTCTTTCATTGCTTTTAATTTTTATTACAAAATATTTGCCTCCAGAAAGAGTCACACTTTTTCCTTCATTCGGGCCAAGAGGGTGACGATACGAACTGGGTGAGGAATTTGTTACAGCTTTAGTTGGAGTCAGTTAACTAGATTCAAATGTCTATGAGCAGGGTCAAGATTTTAAGCCTCTTTAAGGCTTGAAGTCTGTGCACTGACAAGACCCCGGAGCTCCCCGTGCCTCACAGCAGCAGCCTGCTTTCTTGGAGGCTGCGGACTTCTTGCTCCTCTCCATGTTCTCACTGTAATATTTTGCTTATAGAGGGACACCTTCCAAGTCATGAATGTTCGGGGCTTCTTAGGGTTGTTTTTCTCAGTTCTCCTGGACCATTTTCCTGCCCTTGGTAGATAAAAACCAAGAGTGTCTCAAATTGCTTTCTCTCAATTCTCTTCCTGTCTTAGCCTTAGAACTAGTTGAGGAGCCGGGCATGGTGACCCACGCTTGTAATCCCAGTACTTGGGAGGTTGAGACTGGAGGATCCTGGTTCGTGGCCAGCCTCAGCTACTTAGTGAGGCCCTCCGCAACCTTGTGAGACCTGGTTTCAAAATAAAGAAGAAAAAAAAAAGTAGGGTTGGGGCTGTAGCTCGGAGGTAGAATGCCCCTGGGTTCAATCCCCAGTACTACACAAAAAAAGAAGTAGTTGAGAGTCTCACTCTCTTCCTCTGTCCTGCACCCCCATTTGGAGAATAATTGTTCTGCACTTGGGGGAGGCCCAAGATCTAAGGGGACTTTATTTTATTTGCCCCCCTCTTACCCCCAATGTCAGCATCGTGACCCTTAACAGCTGTTAATGACATGTGGGAAAGACTTTGAGTGTCAGTGAGTGCTGGGCTCCTCAAAATTCAAATCTGGTACACTGGTCCAAAAGCAACTATTAAAAGTTTATTAAAATTAACAGCTTATTAGTCAGATGTAGTGGTGCATGCCTGAAATCCCAGTACCTGAGGGCTGAGACAGGAGGATCACAGGTTGGAGGCCAGCCTCGGCAACTTAGTGAGGCCCTCAGAAACTTAGCAAGACAATGTTTCAAAAAATAATAATAATAAAACAAAAAGGGCTGGGATGTAGCTTGGAGGTAGAATGCCCCTGGGTTGAATCTCCACTACTACTACTACTACTACTACTACTACTACTACTAAAAATAATCTATTTATATCCTTCCTCTTGTGTGAAGAATTCCTCCCCTCTCGTGAATGACAATGGTTATTAGTCTCTTCTCCCCTATGAGGGGCTCATCATCTTTTATAATTTAATTTACTCAGCTTTTCTTGCATTCTTATACTGACACAGGTTTGTGCAAATCTATGGGCTTGAAGGATAGCCACACTGTTACAGCCGCTAGGATGAATGTGATGTTCTCTAACACTTCTCCAAATTCTAAATGGTTAGCCATTCTTGTAAATGGAAGTAATTCTTTCCATGACTGTATGTGTCTATGGTATGTTTACAGATTATTCAGCTTTTATCTTCTGCCTTTTTAAATTTGCCTTTGTTTTATTTTCATAAAAAATTTCCTTTCTTAAGTTGGATGCTCTCCCTAATATGCAGAAGCTAGGGAGAATAGGGCGTCAGAGAGACTCCAGAAAAAGATGGAGAAAACCTTAGATGAGTAAAGAAGGCGACCTAACTGAGGGAGATGGGAGGGGGAAGGGGGAAACACCCTAATGCACAGGATGTATATATACAAACTTACCAAAGTCAACTACTATGCTGAGCGCAAGAAGGAGGGAAGGGGGAGGGAATGGGGGTGGGAATGGGGGAGGGCTAATTGACGGATGTGTGCATGTATATTTCTACCACCCTGAAACCCATCAAGATGTATGATTACAATGCATACAAATTTTATTAATTTATTTAAATTAATAAAAAGAAAAGAAAAAAATCCTCTCTTGCATCACATGCCACCTTCCTTCCACCACAGGTATGGGTTCCAATTTCATTTGAAAGTGTATTGCTGGTTTTACTCCTTGGAGAACTTCTTTAATACCTGTGGCTCAGGTATTTTTAAATCTGGACATCTTTGATTTTTAAGGAAAGACTAATTGTATGGTTGATTCTTCTTTTCTTTGAATTTTGAAAACATTGGGATATATAGAACTTTGCACACAATTAGACACTTATAGAAATAAACCGTGCTAAAAAGTAATTATCTTTTGTGGCTCACCTGTGAGATAGCTACCCTGCAGACCAACACCAGGGCCGAGTGTGTAGTACTTGCCAGTCCATAGTGTGGGCCAGGTAGGAGTGATGCTCTAGAAAATGTGAATTAGGAAACATAATGCAGTAAAATTGCTACATTATATAGTAGATATGATCCTTGGTATTGTCAGATAAGAAGCAATCGAAATGATAAAATGACTTTTGCATGTTTTTCACAGTTTTTATTGTGTTTACACACAAAATTGTCATCTTAAAAGTAACAACTAAGAATCCCATGTCCTAACCAGATATTCCTGAACCTAATTTTTTAGGAATCAGAATAGGAATAGTTATTTTGATCTTTATACTTTTAGTTAATTGTGTAATATTGAACATTCTGTGTACGTTTGGGGAGGTTTTGTTTCTGTACATTTGAGATGAGATACATAGGAGCAGATGCTTCAACCAGACTCTGCTATAGAGGTCTACAACACCAGGATACAAGGTTTTATTTCTCTATGGAGAGAAGATTGATAACTTTCAACTGATGCTCAAATAAGCCTATGATTCAGAAATATTCCCAGTGTATTCTATTACATTGTCCAACCATGACTCCTTAGCTTATCTTTTGTGTGTGTATGTATGTGGTAGTGGAGATTGACCCCAGGGGTGCTCTACCTGTGAGCTACACGTCCAGCCCTTTTTTTATTTTTATTTTGAAACAGGGTCTCACTAATTTACTGTGTGCTGGCCTCGAGCCTGTGATCCTGTCTCAGCCTCCCAAGTACTGGGCTTACAAGCGTGCACCACCATGTCCGCTGACTTCTTAGCCCATCCTAACTATTTTAATGAGAAAACATATCTAATATGCACTAATGTCTTCTCAGAGTTACAGTTATTGGAGGCATCTCATGTCCTAGCCCTTCTACACGCGTCTTCCCATGCAGTCTTCATGGCGGGATCAAGTGGGAATGAATGCCATTCTCATTGAATAGACAAGGAATTTGGAGCTCATAGAAGTCAAGTTCCTTCCCATGGTCATGAGGAGTGCAAATCGTGGTCCTAGTCTCTGAAGCCAACTCTTGCTCTAGACAAAGATCTTACTATCTTGGTGCCTAAAGTGTTTGCTGAGAAAATACTACAGCGTCGATGCCTTCCTAATCTGGAGGGGATGAACAAAATCATAAGTAACCACAGATCTATAAATAGTTTAATGAAAAGATAAAATGCTAAATTGGATTCTAACATCCTTGGGAGGCCAAGAAAACTGTGTTAATTAAACAAATACTTGGGCTCACTGATTCTGCCTTAATCCATTAGTTTTCCCTTTGCAAAGTATTTTCAAACATTTCCCACAATGAGGCAAAAACCTTAATTATCCACTACTTGCTGTCGGGAGGATGTTGGATGTTAATGATTCTGCAGGGCACCATAGGTGGAAATAGGGATTTCTTCATAGTATTAAAGAGGCAAAAGAAAACGTGATTACTTTGGAGGAGTAGACATGGAATAGAACTAATCTGCATGATGCAGAGCCTAGATACTCACACAAGATTCTGCAATGGATAGTACGGGATGGTAAGTGAGGGGGAATACATGTATTATTATCAGGAGAGGCACCTGGGGTATTATAAATTGATGTAGTAAAATCCTTTCGGAAAGCAATTTGGCAACTTGTCTGAAAGGCTATAAAAACCTTTATACCTTTTGACCCAGTAATGTCTCTCCTGAGAATTTATCCTAAGGAAATAATTCAAAAGAGGAACACAACTATGTGCATAAAATTATTAATTACACCATTAACTCCATCAGCGGAAAATAGAAAGAACCTAAATACCCAACAATAGAAGGATAGTAAATTATGAGGCATTAAATGAAAAAGTATTAGCCAACCCTTGCAATTATAATTATAAAGACCAAAGCAACATGAAAAATACATGTAACGGATTTAATGAAATTAAAGATGACAAAACTGCAAGCATTCAACAATTAATCCCTTTAAAGGGGGAGTTATTTGCCTATGGATTAAGACTTTACAAGACATAGAAGAAAATGAAATCAGTTGCAGGTCATGAGGGTGAGATTTGGGATGAAACCAGTTTCCTGTTGGCGTATTGTCTCAATGCTTGTAGCAAACTGTATGCAATGACTAAAATTGGAAAAGAAGTTCTCACATTTTTTCCCTCCTTCTGGAGTACTTATCAGAGATCCAAGACAAAGGACCACAGTCACCTATGTTCGTAGCACTGATATTTTAAAACTTGCCTTCTCTAATTTGGCCGCTTTGTCATACTGCAGTTTATTAAGATAAAGTTACTCAGTATGACGTTTCCAATGGCTTATATATCATGTGCTTTTAATTATTTTTTTGGTTTCTATTGGATTATTACTTAAATTCCCAACTGGGTCTCTATGTTAGCACCTTTCATTTTCAAAATGTGTTTTGTGAAAGCATTGTGTGCACCTTATTTCTTTTTGAAATATTTATTGCATATCTAATATGTCCAGGGTACTATAACTCTCTCCTATGGTTACAGGAGAAAAATTCCTTGTGGTATACTCAAGGAGCCTCAGAATCCACCCTTCTGTCCTTTGGTCTCTTGAATCTTCCATAAAACCCTCCTTTGTGGAGCCAAGAAGCTGCTGTGGCCATCCATAGCTCACTGTGTGGAGTTTTTTTTTTTTTTATTACAGAAGATGACAAATAACAGCGAATTGGTAAAACTTTTTTTTTTTTTCGGTACCGGGGATTGAACCCAGGGGCATTTTACCTCCAAGCAACACCCAGCCCTAGTTTTTGTTCTTTATTTTGAAACAGGGTCTCACTAAGTTGCGGAGGCCTCACTAAGTAGCTGAGGCTGGCGGCGAACCCGGATCCTCCTGTCTCAGCCTCTCAAGTACTGGGATTATAAGCATGTGCCACCGAGCCCAGCTGAATTGGTAAAACTTAAAATCAATTTAATTCATTTATAAAGGTGAAGCTAGAGACTTGAGTTGTTTCCTGAAAAACATACTTTCTGTATATTTTAATTATTTTCATTGGGCCTGTTATGATTTTATCGTGGCAAGCATAAAATATATTTTGGAAAAAATAGTTCAATCTTTCCAATTTTTTTGTGTGTGGGGGGGGGGACTGTAGATTGAACCAAGGGACATTCTACCTCTGAGTTTCACCCCCAGCCCTATTTCATTTTCTACTTTGGAAGAGGGTCTTGCTAGGTTGCTGAGACCTCACTAAATTGCTGAGGCTGGCCTCAAATTTGCAATTCTCCTGTCTCAGCCTCCCAAGTACTGGGATTACAGGCCTGTTCCACCATGTCAGGCTAACCTGTCCAATTCTTAAATATTTAATCTTGGATAAAGCAGCAACCAGATTATTTTGTATCAGTTATTTTTACATATTGATTACAATTGCACTTAAGGAATGATGTGAATCACACTATTAGTGGAAAATTCGTCATAAGACTTATTTGCTGTCTGGTGTATTGATAAACAGACATATCTGTTTTTGAATCTAGAAAATATCATATTTAAATTTCAAAGACATACTGGTTAAGTTGATTTATTTATTTTATTAGGGGTTAAAAATAACTAAGCAGACCAAACTGATATTTGACAGTTCTCATGCTCAGTTTATAAAATAAGTCTGTCTCCCATCAGAGTTATTTTTTTAACCAAACATATAATTATGCCCTATGGTGTAAAATAATTCTAGATATACCCCCAACCCTCACAGTAACATTTACTATATCACAAATAGTAGGGAAATTTTATTCATTTAGACGTATCTAAAATGAAATGAATAACCATGAATTTATTCCATTGTTGACTAAGAGATGCTAAATGGCTGAACTTCTACCCTGCAGTGATACCTTGATTAATATATCCACTGGGAAGAAGGCTCAGAATTGTTTATATGAACTCAGCTGCTTTATTTAAAGGCATTATTGGAGCATAAACAAAATCATTCCTGTAAATGAAAGCCATACATCAACCAAACAGAGGAGGGGGTTGTTGTTGTTTATTTACTTATGTGTTTATTTTTTCTCTGCAACAAAGGTCTTGGAGTAATGATAAGTTTGTCTGACTTGTCCTGAAAGCAAGCCTAGTTTTTGTCATTGTTAAGAAAATGTAAACGAGGTGTCCATAGTGACAGACAGGAGGATCTGTTCTTTCTTCTTCTACCCTACCTCTACTCCCCTCTTCTGACCTCAAAACCTACAGTTGATGGGAGAAAAGGAAAAGGAGGTAAACTCAATAGTTGTAGCTACATTCCCCAAATCATGGTGTAGTAGAGACAGCATATTATGGGGTGGGACAGACCTGGAGGTTTCACTTTAAATTTTATTTTATTTAGCAAACACGTATATGCTGCTAGTTACATGCTAGGCACTGTTCTTAATGTTTGGTTAATGTGAATTAGTCTAATCCTTACATTAGATTTAATGAGGGAAGTATTCTTTCTCTACCCATTTTATAGATAGAGAAACTGAGGCACACAGGCATTGAGCAACCTGCCTAAGATCACCAGCCAGCAAGTGGTTTATGTGGTCCTCACCACCATGTACCTGAGGCTGCCTCTCTGGACCTTAGCCAAATGACTTAGTGGCTAGAGTGTGCTGGGCACTTAACCTCTGTGAGCTTCAATTTTTTAAGTTGGAAACAGGGACAGTATCTGCAGTCAATGACTATCCTTAGGACGCATGCTGTACTTTCTTTTTTATTTTTATTGGTGCATTCTAGTCTCACATCATAATGTCAATCGTGCTGACAGCGACACACATGCACACAGCCCTTGGTGCCCCGCCTCCCGCTGCCTCTCCATCTCCCCCCTTCCTCATACAGAGTACTGAGGTTGACATTGGTGTTTTCACATATGTGCTGTCATTTGCATACTGTACTTTCTTTTTTTTTTATTTTTTTTTTTTTTTCGGTACCGGGGATTGAATGCAGGGGCGTTCTACCTCCGCGCTACAGCCTGGGCCCTATTTTTTTATGCTTTATTTTTGAATAAAGTGCTTTAATTTTGAATATAGTGAGGCCCTCAGGAAGTTGCGGAGGGCCTCACTAGGTAGAGAGAGAGAGAGAGAGAGAGAAAGAGAGAGGAGAGAGATAGATCGATCGATCGATCATGCGCGCGCGCGTGCGTGCTGAGGCTGGCCGCGAACCCGGATCCTCCGGTCTCCGCCTTCCAAAGTACTGGGATTACAAGCGTGCACCACCACGCCCGGCTGCATACTGTACTTTCTGATGGTCCTCTTCCTGGTGACTAACTTCCCTGCACAGATCTGCTTTCTCCAAACACTTTGCATGCACATTTTAGCTAAAGACCATCACTGTACTTGTGGTTCCCAATCATATATATATTTGGGGAAAATAGTACACTTAGCATTATTACAGTTGCTATTTAGTGGCATTTTTATACAATAATATACATGGTATTCTAAAACATATAGTTTTTATTGATGTTGCACCTCTTCCATTAACCTGGTAGTTGAATTAGGGTGGGAAAATGTGCCTGACCTGTGAAGTATGAGAGGGATTCAGGAGAGAAAATTTCATGAGAAAGTAAGTGAATGATTTTCCTCCGATTTGTAAAATTTCCATGGACAACATGTTCTAGTAAATGCATCTTCATTAAAAAAACAAGCTGTAATAATTATTGCATTTCTAAGATGCATTAACAGTATAAGTGGGCCAGAAGAAATATGTAAAAATAAATCACAATTGTGCAAATGGAAAAACAAAGGCATTTGACAAATCCTTGTTATTGATGTCTTTTTCCTTTGAGATAAAAATGTGAATTACCAATTATGGGCTAACATCATGATTAAAATCAGAAGCACTAATCAGCAAAATACAAGTAAGCCCAAAATATAATAACAACAGCAATCAAAATGACACAGCAAGGTGTTTAAATATGTTTCTCTAGCAGCCTCCAGCCTGTCAGCCATGAACAGTAGCTCCCAGAGCCACAGGCTTTGTAAGCTGACCTCATTTCAGGGTGGTGAAGGTAAAAGAAAACACCGATGTAATTACCAAGCATCTTAAACATGAACATCTTGCCTTAAATTGCATTGAGGGGACAAAGGGTTGCCCAATACAGCCACAGCTCACAAATGGATTCCAAGTGGAGAAATCTAGAAGGCTCTTTGGTTCATCACTGTGACTTCTCTTTCTACAACTTGAATTCAAGTCTAAATTAAAATTAAATCTTAAACTTAAAATTGTAATGTTCCACATACTATCAAATTATATGCATATAATTTTTTCCCCTGATGTACTGCGGATTTAGCCCAGGGGCATTCTATCTCTAGCCATACACCCTAGCCCTATTTTATTTTGAAACAGGGTCTTGCTAATTTTCTGAGGCTGGCCTTGAACCTGTGATCATCCTGTCTCAGCCTCCCAAGTACTGGGATTACAGGCCTGCGCCACCACGCCCAGCTATGTGCCTTATATTTTTATGCTAAGAGATAAAAGGGGTACTGGGGATTGAACCCTGGGTATTCGACCTCCGAGCCATTCCCCCAGCCCTATTTTCTTTTATTTACTTTTTTATTTTGAAACAGGGTCTTGATAAGTTGCGAAGTGTCTAGCTAAGTTGCTGAGGCTGTCCTTGAACCCGTAATCCTCCTATCTCAGCTTCCCAAGTACTGGGATTATAGTGTGCACCACCACCACCACCAGCTGTACTAAGAGATTATATAAGGAGAAAGCCACATTTTTTTTTCTTAGTATGGAGAATTGTACTTTTATGCATTCATACTCTAATGAGGTAGATATATAAAACAAAGAATTATGCTGAATGTGTGAGGATATATTGGTTTGCTATGTTAAAAAAAAAAAAGAAGGAGCCGGGCGCGGTGGCACACGTTTGTAATCCCAGTACTTTGGGAGGTGGAGACCAGAGGATCCGGGTTCGCGGCCAGCCTCAGCTCTCTCTCTCTCTCTCTACCTAGTGAGGCCCTCTGCAACTTCATGAGACCCGGTTTCAAAATAAAGTATAAAAAAATAGGGCCGGGGGTGTAGCGCGGAGGTAGAACACCCCTGGGTTCAATCCCCGGTACCGCAAAGAAAAAAAAAAGAAACCAGGAACACTTTCTAAAATGAGTAGTGAACCTGCAGAAGAAAACTCAAATTCTTTTACAAAATGGGCTTGAAGGCAAAACAAAAGATAAATGCATATGTTTAGAATTACTTGTGGACATGGATCCCATTTTGAATATTTGAAGCATCCGGTCCTCCCAGCACCTGTTTTAGTCCAGGCAGCTGCCTCTCTTGCCTTCCCGGGGCTGCTCCTGAACATGGTCCAGGGTGAATCCCCCTTGGGCTAGTTCAGTTGGTGCTAAGTGACAGGTGTGGGTTCCTGATTGTCATCAATAGCATGGCATAATTCTTAAAGAGGGAAAGAAAGGAACTGTCAAACACTTGCTTTCCAAATCTGGCCTTTTAATGTTTGTGCTCAAGATAAAAAAATACATTAGTAAAATTAATATGCCAATATCAGGCCAAATGAATATTTTTTCTTAAAGAAAACAAACTTAGGGACAAAGCAACATTGCAGGGAGGTGACATCCCACTAATGGGATGTAGGACATTGTAGAGGATCCAGGAGAGCATGGGACATGCTCTGTGAATCCAGGTTAATGACTCACCTGGTGGTCCAGTCTTGAAGAACTACAAGCTGCCACTGAGTCGGCCTGCTGGCTTCCGCCTGTGGGTCACTGATGACGGCCGGGGCATAGAGAACACTTTCCATGTGTGAAGCAAACAGTAATGCTTCCACAACTAGATAGCCACAGAAATGCTCCCAGTTCCCTCCCAGGATCCAGCGAGACGTTTCTGGATGTTATACTGCAGGACTTAGCAAGCTCGGATTCATAGGCCAAACCCTACCTTTTGCCTGCTTGTATATGCTGGTGATCTAAGAATTTTTCCTAAAAAAAATTGCATTTTTACATAGCCGAAGGAGATTATTTAATGACACTGAAAAGTCTATAAAATTCAAATTGTAGTGGCTATAAATAGAAAAGTTTATTGGAATACAGCATGGTCTTTGTTTACATATTGTATATGTCTGCTTTTGCACTACCATGACAATTTTGACATAAACTGTATCATCTACAGAGCCTTTTTCTGTTTTTTCTTTTCTTATATATTTTTATTGGTGCATTATCTTTTCCTTTAAAGAAAGGTTGTGCCCCTGGGTAGCCTCTTAATAATTAATGGGTAATTTCCTAAGATTCTTTGAGCTGCAGTTCCCCCATCTGTTCAGGGATATTAATACTGACTGTTGGGTTGTTGGGAATAGTACATGAGATAAGGGGTCAAAAGCTACCTAACATGATGGCAATGAAGGACTGTCATTTGTAACCTTAATAGCATGAGAGAGGAGCGTTTCCTGACCTCTGTGTTGTGATTCTAAGCACTGGTAGTAGCCGCTGGTCTTGCAGAGACTTCCAGCTGTCTGACAGTGTACTGGTTGTTGTGGTTGAATCTCCAGCAGTCGTCCCACTGTTACTTCAATGTGTAGCAGCATTTGACTCTACACCAACTTTAGGAAGGAACCCTCACTAGCCTTAACCAACAGGGACACTAAGAAGGGGGTGTTTTTACTTGCCTCAGTGATTGGATGGTGCCATTAATATTGAGAGGAAACAAGCAAAAATGCAAAGAGTTACACATAAGAGAGAAATCTCACAACCAAGAAGCCAGTAGCTCCCCCGACAATAACATCAGCCCGGGTGACATAACTCATCTTGTCACATGTCTGGGTACCTTTGGCCTTGGCCAAATGTCATGTGTCCAATCAGCACAGATTTCAGGTCATTTGCAGGGAATTTTGAGACCTGTCTAGAAAGAAGGAAGGAAAGGAAGGAAGGAAGGAAGGAAGGAAGGAAGGAAGGAAGGGACTATGTACTTTCTTTTCTTTTCTTTTTGGTACTGAGGGTTGAACCCAGGGGCATTCCACCTCTGAGCTACACCCCTAGCCCTTTTTATTTTTTATTTTGAAACAGAGTCTCACTAAGTTACTGAGGGTCTCACTAAGTTGTTGAGGCTGTACTCCATCCTGCAATCCTTCTGTCTCAGCCTCCCAAGTGCTGGGATTACGGGTGTGTACCATCACACCCAGCTTATTTACTTCCGGAAAGAAGGTATGGTTTCTTTGTATGGCTCAAGTGACCCCATTTTAGGCCAGTAGTAGAGAATCAAGCCACAGTGACTCAGAGATATACTCACTTTTTATATGTGGGGATTTATTTGCAATTCATAAAATATCTCCTACATGTTGCCTAGCAAACTTAACTTTTATTTAGGGCCACTTGGTGCAAAGGTCTACACTCAAGCTAAGGGAGTGCACAGATGAATCAGGAACATTACAAGTCCTCCCAGAATTAACGATCTCAGAGACAGGAAAAAATACAAACCATACAAGACATCAAAACAGAAGGCAGAATAAAGTGAGGTGTGAGCTCTACAGGACATTGGAGCCCTGGAGTAAAGCTGTTGCCCCATTCGATCCTCACAACAGCTCAAGGGCTGAGGGCAGGGCAAACGTTTTCATCTGCATTGCTACAGACGAGGAGATTCAGAAAGGTCCAGTGTGACTGGGCTTTAATTTAATTTAATTTTAATTTAATTAATTAGTGGGACTTTAATTTTGCTCAGTGAGTCTGGCTCAAAAACTCAATACTCTGTCTATTCCTCCATGAAACTTTTTTTTAACAATAATAACTTCGCAGAAAGGGATGTTGTTTATAAAGCACTTCACCTCTTTGAAGAGGAACCAGGCATGTGCTGTCAAAGAATAAAATGGAAAGTGTGTATGATCATAGGGAACAATGGAGACTGCAAATCCAGAGTCCAGAGGCCACTTGTTTTAGATAAGGGGAGAATTACCACTCGGATCACGATTGGCTGATATTGCCAGATATTTCCATTTTTTTTTTTTTTTGCGGTACAGGGGATTGAACGCAGGGGCGTTCTACCTCCGCGCTACACCCCCGGCCCTATTTTTTATACTTTATTTTGAAACCAGGTCTCACGAAGTTTCGGAGGGCCTCACTAAGGAGAGAGAGAGAGAGAGAGAGAGAGAGAGAGAGAGAGAGAGAGAGAGAGAGAGAGAGAGA
>PVJS01054894.1:0-12816 GCA_004027185.1 Glis glis | reverse complement strand
AAAAAAAAAAAAAAAAAAAAAAAATCACTACAAGCCGGGCATGGTGGTGCATGCCTGTAATCCCAGTATTTGGGAGGTGGAGACCGGAGGATCCGGGTTCGCGGCCAGCCTCAGCTACTTAGGGAGGCCTCCGCAACTTCATGAGACCCGGTTTCAAAATAAAGTGAGACCTTGTTTCAAAAACCAAAAAATAAAAAGGTCTGGGTGTGTAGCTCAGAGGTAGAACACTCCTGGGTTCAATCTCCAGTACCACACACACACACACACACAAATCATTACATATAAGGTACAACATGTAATCCAGAAAAGACAAGTATAAAAACATTAAAGTCAAAAATTTAAAGAATATGAAATATTTTTAAATCTGTGAATTCAATTACAGCAAAAACTCAGAGAGAAATTGTGTGAGGCCTGGGATTCAACCCCTAGCACTGCAAAAAAAAAAAAAAATCAGTCATGAAATGATAATTTCCCCAAACATCACATAAATTCACTTTATAACCCATGACTGGCACTGTGCCTGACATGCAGCAGGCAAAAACAAATGTTTAACAGGACAAGTAGACAGAAACTTCACAGTTTGTCCTAGGTTTAATCAAAGAGTTAACCTTTCTTCCAAATGTTGGCTTCCTGAGAGGAAGCACAAAGGCAAGCTGGGCGTGGTGGTGCAGGCTTGTAATCCCAGTACTTGGGAGGCTGAGACAGGAGGATCGCAGGTTCGTGGCCAGCCTCAGCTACTTAGTGAGGCCCTCTGCAATTTAGTGAGACCCTGTTTCAAAATAAAGATAAAAAATAGGGCTGGGGGTATAGCTCAGAGGCAGAATGCCCCTCAGTACTGAAAAAAAAAAAAGGTAAATGATGGGCCATATGTCAAGTGTCTGTCCACTTGGTCTAAGGTGCCCCACTGCCAGGCCACAGCCATATCTCAGTGAACACCAATAGCAACCTTGAGTATTGTCAGAGCTAGAGAATGACTTCTCCTCAGTATTCAAGCTCAGGCCTCAGGGCCTGGCTGAGCCCATGAGGAGTCCTCAACAAATGACTACCATCTGGCTGAGTGTCTAAGGATCGTACCTTAATATGCCTGCTCAGCTGTGTAGGAAACTTTTCCTCTTCCACATCTTTGACAGCTGCTTTGCCTCGAAACAAATCGATAGTCATACCAGGAGGAAGCAATCCCTGGTGCTGCTGCCACTTCAGTGCCTATGGAAAAAGAAAAAAAAAATCACTCAGGAGCTTTTAAGATGTGGACATGATTGCTGCTGATCTCAGGGTAGGAGGAGACTCTGCAAACCAACAAGTCTATCAGCCCCACACCTATTTTCCTTATAGGTATGGTTCTTCCATCATAAACAAAATTTGGAAAACAGAAATTTCCTAATACTCAAACAAAACCACTGTTAACATTTTACATACTAACTTCTAGCCTTTTCTCCTGTTACATGTTCAATGGCGCTATTAGTAATTATATGTAAATGTTTTATTTTCTCATCTTCACCTACCATCAGATCACACCATGACATAACTTTTTTTGTGTGTGATATTAGGGATTGAACTCAGCGGCACTCTACCAATGAGCAAAACCTCCATCCCTTTTTTTTATTTTGAGACCGGATCTCACTAAGTTACCCAGGCTCTCTCCAAACTTGTGATCCTACTGTCTCAGCCTCCCACATACTAGGGTTATAGGCATGTACCACTGTGCCACTGCGCCCAGTGATATAATTATCATTTTAATGGTTTCAAAATGTACCCTGTCTAGTGGATGCTTAACAGTTCACTTAATCAATATACCAGTAGACATTTACACTGCTTTCAACTTTTACTTATCTAAATACTACTATACTGAGCACCTCTGGATATAAGGATTTTTCTGTTTGGGGGATATTCCCCACTAAGAGTATAATCCTAGAAGAAAATTACTGAATCCAAAAAGAAACATAAATGGTTAAGACTCTTCTACCTCCAAGCTATACCATCAGCCCTTTTTTATTTTTTATTTTGAAACAGGGTCTAAGTTGTTGGGGCTTGCTAAGTTGCTTAGGCTGGACTCAAACCTGTGATCCTCCCAAGTAATATGATTACAAGTGTGCACCACCACATCCAGCTAAGATTCTTGATATAGAGCTAGGGATGTAGCCCAGTGGCAGCACTCTTGCCTAGAATGCTCAAAGACCTGCATAAGATCTCCAGCAGGATGAGAGGAAGAGAGGGAGTGAGTGAAGGAGGGAGAATCTTGATATCTGATGACAAAAGGGAAGCTTTCTAAAAAGTTTGCAACTGCAGCTGGGCGCTGTGGAACACACCTATAATCCCAATACTTGGGAAGCTGAGACAGGAGGACCACAGGTTTGAGGCCAGCCTCAGCAACTCAGCAAGACTCTATTTCAAAATTTAAAAATAAATAAGCCAGGCATGGTGGCACATGCTTGTAATCCCAGTGCTTGGGAGGCTGAGACAGGAGGATCACAGGTACAAACCCAGCCTCAGAAACTTAGTGAGGCTCTCAGCAACTTAGCAAGAGCCTGTTTCCAAATAAAAAATAAAAGCTGAGTGTGGTGGTGCGTGCTTGTAATCCCAGTACTTGGGAGGCTGAGACAGGAGATCACAGGTTTGCAGCAAGCCTCAGCAACTTAGTAAGGCTATCGGCAATTTAGTGAGACCTGTTTCCAAATAAAAGAATAAAATAAATCTGAGGGTATAGCTCAGAGGTAGAATGCCCCTGGGTTCCATCCCAGTACAATAATAAATAAATAAGTAAATAAATAAATAAATATATAATGGGCTGGGGGTATAGCTCAGAGGTAGAATGCCCTGGGTTCCATCCCCAGTACCAATATATATATATATATATACACACACACACACACACACACACACATATATATGTATGTATATATGTATGTACACACATATGTATATATATACACACATATATGTGTATGTATGTATATATATATACATATATGTATATATACATATATATACATACATATATACATATATATACATATACATATACATACATATATATATACATATACATATATATATACATATGTATATATATATGTGTGTATATATATATATATACACACATAAAAATAACCTGGGGCCGGGCGTGGTGGCGCACAATTGTAATCCCAGTACTTGGGAGGCTGAGACCAGAGGATCTGGGTTTGCGGCCAGCCTCAGCTACTTAGTGAGGCCCTCCACAACTTAGTGAGAACCTGTTTCAAAACAAAAAAAAAATAAACAATAAAAAATAGGGCCGGGGGGGGGGTAGCCCAGAGGTAGAATGGCCCTGGGTTCAATCCTCGGTACCACACACAAAAAAAAAAAACAAAAAAACCTGGGCCAAGTGGTACACATCTATAATCCCACTACTTGGGAGGCCGAGACAGAAGAATTGCAGGTTCAAGGCCAGCCTCAGCAACTTAGCAAGACCTTGTTTAAAATAAAAGGTGTACTTAGGAGGCTGAGACAGGAGAATCACAGGTTCAAGACTAGCTTTGCCAATTTAGCGAGACTCTCAGCAACCTAGTGAGACCAAAAATAAAATAGGGCTGGGGGTATAGCCTGGAGGTAGAATGCCTCTGGGTTCAATCCCTAGTACTACAAGAAAGAAAGAGAGAGAGAGAAGTGGAGGTATAGCTCAGAGATAGAATGACCCTGTGTTTGATCCGAGTACCAAACAAAAACAAAATAAAATAAAAAGGGCTGGGATGTAACGTGGAGGCAAAATGCCCCCAGATTCAATCCCTAATACCAAAATGAAATAAATAAAATAAAAATAAAAAGGTTGCAATTGCAACCGTGTTCACAACTGCATTGTGAGCAGCAGAAAAATCATAGACTTTGAAGCTGGGCGTGGTGGCACACGCTTGTAATCCCAGTACTTGGGAGGCTGAGACCAAAGGATCCCGGTTCGCGGCCAGCCTCAGCTACTTAGTGAGGCCCTCCACAACTTTGTGAGACCCTGTTTCAAAATAAAGAATAAAAAAATAGGGCTGGGGGTGTAGCTCAGAGGCAGAATACCCCTGGGTTAAATCCCCAGCACCGCAAAAAAAAAAAAAAGAAAAGTCAGACTTTGAAGACAGATGATCTTAGGCCAGATTATTCACTACCTGTCATTTTGCCTCCTATTAGTAAGGATTCTCCAAAGAAACAGAACCAATAGAATATATATTACTAAGTAGAATAAATTACTAAGTAGAACCAGTAGAATATATACATTACTAAGTAGTAATCCACTGTGATGGATTTATCTAGGTGGTAACCTAGGCCAGTGGGGTGTGGCTGGAGAAGGTGGGTTCCTGTGAGTGTGGCCTTAGGTACTGTGCTTATGTCTTTGAATCCCCTTGCTCTCTTGCTTCTGGCCTCCATGATGTGAGAGCAAAGCTTTGCTCTCTCTCCCTTTCTCTGCTTCCCGCTGCCACGCCCTGAGCTCTGAAGACCCAGCCTGACACAGACTAAACTCTGAGATCTCAAAATAACTGTGAGCAAATAAATCTTCCTTTCCCTAAATTGTGTGGTTGGTTGTCTTGGATTATATCAGTGAGAATGTTGAATGAGACAAAAGGGGATTATTAGATTGGCTCACACAATCAGAAGCTGAAGAGTTCCATAACAGCCATCTACAAACTGGAGAGCCAGGTAAACTGGCAGCTGATTGGTCCAAGAAGCCAGAAGCCTCAAAAGCAAACGAGCCAATAATACAGCCCCAGTCCAAGGCCAAAAGCATGGAAGGCCCCTGTAGAACCAGGGGTACAAATCTGCATTCAAAGGCTGAAGAACCTGGAGTCTGGTATCCAAGAGTGACAGCAGCAGAAAATAGTATAACCGCTCAAAAAGGGGTGAGACCAAGAGCTTCCCCCTTCTGTGTTTTTTTTTTCCAGTACTGGGGATGCAAAACAGGGGCACTATGCCACTGAACTACACCCCCAGCTCTTTTTATTTTTTATTTTTAAGACAGGGCCTAGCTAAGTTGCAAAAGCTGGCTTCAAACTTGCAATTCTTCTGCCTCAGTCTCCTGAATAGCTGGAAGAAAAGATTCTATGCAGCAAACAGTTTATGTTTCCCACAAAGAAATCCTTTTCCTATATCTATTTTTTTTATTATTATAGCTTTATAGGCTTTTACTTTTTTTTTGTGGTACTGGGGATTGAATCCAGGGGCATTCTATGTCTGAGATATACCCCCCAGCCCTATATATATATATATTTTTTTGCAGTACCGGGGATTGAACCCAGGGGCGTTCTACCTCTGTGATATACCCCCCGGCCCTATTTTTTATCCTTTATTTTGAAACCTGGTCTCACGAAGTTGCGGAGGGCCTAAGTAGCTGAGGCTGGCCGCAAACCCGGATCCTCCGGTCTCTGCCTCCCCAAGTACTGGGATTACAAGCGTGAGCCACCGCGCCCGGCTTATTTTTTTAATTGTTGAAATAAGGTCTTGCTAGGGTGATGAGTCTCACTACTTGCTGAGGCTGTCCTCGAACCTGCAATCCTCTTGTCTCAGTCTCCCAAGTACTGGGATTACAAGCATATACCACCATTCCTGGCTTTATAGGCTTCTTTTCATCTTAAGTTACATTATCAGAGATGGGGATATAGCTCAATGACAGAACAAACACTCAGCATGTGCAAGATCCTGGGTTCAATGCCAGCACCAAAAAAGAGTTAAATTCTCACGTGATGATATCTGTTGATCTTCTCCTTGGTGTTCACTCCCTAAACTTATAAGTACTTACCTATCAGGAAGTTTAATAAATTGTGCTATCTTCCAGATTTTCTATTTTCTTAAAATATGTAATTTTCAATTCGTTTGAAATTATTCTGTATCAAATATGAAACTCTGATCTGACCCTTTCCCCTATTCTAAAGTAGATGTCCCAATACCATATACAGAATAATAATTCTCTTGTTACTAATTTTGTGATATTCCCATTGTCATCTATTGAATACTTGAAGAAATAGGATTGATTTCTTCCTTTATTGTTGTACTGGGTACAATGAATATTCTTGTGCAAAGTACCAAAATGATTCAAATTATGTACCTTTTTTTTTTAATGTGTCCATTTCCAGGACTAGTATGCTCTCAAAATTCTTCCTTTTCAAAATTTATTTGATAAATATACTTTCAAGTTTATTTTTCCAAAACCAAAATTCTTTTGTGAGATAGTTCTAAATCCTATTGTGCTCTTTACTATAATTACTTTAAACCTAAGAAGAATCCATACATGGAGCCGGGCATGGTGGCGCACACTTGTAATCCCAGTACTTTGGGAGGCAGAGACCGGAGGATCCAGGTTCGCGGCCAGCCTCAGCTCTCTCTCTCTCTCGCTCTCTCTCTCTCTCTCTCTCTCTCTCTCTCTCTCTACTTAGTGAGGCCCTCCACAACTTCATGAGACCCGGTTTCAAAATAAAGTATAAAAAATAGGGCCGGGGGTGTAGCGCAGAGGTAGAATGCCCCTGGGTTCAATCCCCGGTACTGCAAAAAAAAAAAAGAAAGAAAAAAGAAGAATCCATACATGGGGCTATATGCTTATAATCCCAGCTACTTAGTCATGTGTGGTGGCGCACACTTGTAATCCCAGTACTTGGGAGATTGAGACTGGAGGATCCAGGTTCGCGGCCAGCCTCAGCTACTTAATGAGGCCCTCCGCAACTTAGTAAGACCCTGTTTCAAAATAAAGAATAAAAAACAGGGCTGGGGGTGTAGCTCAGAGATAGAATGCCCCTGTGTACAATCCCCGGTACCAAAAAAAAAAAAAAAATCCCAGCTACTTGGGAGGCTGAGGCAGGACGTTTACAAGTTCAAAGCTAGGCTGAGCAACTCAGCGGGAACCCTGTCTCAAAATAAAAAATGCAAAGGGTTGGCAGTATAGATATAAGTGGTAGACTGCCCCTGGGTTAAATCCCTAGTACCACCAAATTTAAAAAAAAAATCTAAGCAGGACATGGCAGTGCATACTGGGAGGCTGACTACTTGGGAGGCTGACATAGGCAGATCGCAGGTTCGAGGACAGCCTCAGGAAGTAGTGAAACTCTGATCAACCTAGCAAGACCCTGTTTCAAAATAAAAATAAAATAGGGCCAGGCGCAGTGGTGCACGCTTGTAATCCCAGTACTTTGGGAGGCGGAGACCGGAGGATCCGGGTTCGCAGCCAGCCTTAGCGCGCGCACGCGCGCGAGCGTTCTCTCTCTCTCTCCCTCCCTGTCTCTCTCTCTCTCTCTCTCTCTCTCACCCTGTCTCTCTTTCTCTCCTTAGTGAGGCCCTCCGCAACTTCGTGAGACCCGGTCTCAAAATAAAGTATAAAAAAATTAGGGCCGGGGGCGTAGCGCAGAGGTAGCTGCGTTCAATCCCCGGTATCACAAAAAAATAAATTAATTAATTAATTAAATAAAATAAAACAGGGCTGGGGGTGTAGCTCAGAGGTAGAATGCCCCTGGGTTCAATCCCCCATTTCACAAAAAATAAATAAAATAAATAAATCTAAGAACTGACATCGACTGTCAGGCTTACCCAAGAAGAAATCAATGTTTCACCATTTATTATTCAAGCGTTACTTCTTTTGTAAGTTTTAAAGGGTTTCTTTGCCTTTTTCAAAATGAAAATCATCTATTTACCACAAAGATTAATACCAGAATTTTTTTTTTGTGGTACCGGGGATTGAACGCAGGGGCGTTCTACCTCCGCGCTACGCCCCCGGCCCTATTTTTTTATACTTTATTTTGAAACAGGGTCTCACGAAGTTGCGGAGGGCCTCACTAAGGAGAGAGAGAGAGAGAGAGAGAGAGAGAGAGAGAGAGAGAAACGGAGAGAGAGAACGAGAGAGCTGAGGCTGACCGCGAACCTGGATCCTCCGGTCTCCGCCTCCCAAAGTACTGGGATTACAAGCGTGCGCCACCACGCCCGGCTCAGAATTTTTATATTATATGTTTTTGCTATAAACAAGAGCCCTCTTTTCGCCGGGCATGGTGGCGCATACTTGTAATCCCAGTACTTTGGGAGGCGGAGACCGGAGGATCCGGGTTCGCAGCCAGCCTCAGCTCGCTCGCTCTCTCTCTCCCGGTCTCTCTCTCTCTTTCTCTCTCTCTCTCTCTCTACCTAGTGAGGCCCTCCGCAACTTCGTGAGACCTGGTTTCAAAATAAAGTATAAAAAACAGGGCCGGGGGTGTAGCACGGAGCTAGAACGCCCCTTGGTTCAATCCCCGGTACCACAAAAAAAAAAAAAGAGCCCTCTTTTCACGGAATTTTCTAATTGGTTACTGCTGATATATAGGAATGCAATCAACTGATTTGTTTGTTTTTGTTTGTTTGTTTATTTGCTAGTTGAGATGAGGTCTCCCTACATTACCCAGGCTAGTCCTGAACTCCTGGGCTCAAGTGGATCCTCCCACGTCAGCCTCCCAAGCAGCTAGACTATATAGAATATGCCACCACACCAGGCTTGCAATCAACTTTAATACATTTTTTTTTGCGGTACCAGGGATTGAACCCAGGGGCATTCTACCTCCGAGCTACATCCCCAGCCCTATTTTTTATTCTTTATTTTGAAACAGGGTCTCACTAAGTTGCAGAGGCCTCACTAAGTAGCTGAGGCTGGCCGCAAACCCGGATCCTCCGGTCTCAGCCTCCCAAGTACTGGGATTACAAGCCTGCACCACCACACCAGGTGGTGTGTGGTGCACCACACACCATATTTAATACATATTTTATCATTATTTTTATTAATACATTAATAATATTTAAAATTATAAAAATTATATTATAATAATTATAAAACTAAAAATTTTAATTTTTATAATTTAAAATTATAAAAAATTTTAAAATTATAAAATATTTAATAATTATAATAATTTATAGTTTTATCTGGCAACTTTGCAAAACTTTTGAATTAATTCTAAGATTATTAGAGTTGAAATATTTAATGTTTCTAAATATCATTAACTTTATTTTTTTCCGAAATCCTGCCTGCATTCTCCCTTGAATGGTATTTTCTACCCTCCTAAATAAATTTCTATGTCTCAGAAAAATAAAATTAAATAAATTTTTTTTTTGCGGTACCGGGGATTGAATCCAGGGGCGTTCTACCTCCAAGCTACACCCCCAGCCCTATTTTTTATGCTTTATTTTGAAACCGGGTCTCACAAAGTTGCGGAGGCCTCACTAAGTAGCTTAGGCTGGCCTCGAACCCAGATCCTCCGGTGTCCGCCTCCCAAGTACCGGGATTATAAACGTGTGCCACCACGCCCGGCCTAAAAATTAAATAATTAAAAATAAAAATACTACTCCTACTACTAGTACCAAAAATTTTTTTTTTTTTTTTGCGGTACCGGGGATTGAACGCAGGGGCGTTCTACCTCCGCGCTATGCCCCCGGCCCTATTTGTTTTTTTTATGCTATTTTTGAAACCGGGTCTCACAAAGTTGCGGAGGGCCTCGCTAGATAGAGAGAAAGAGAGAGAGAGAGAGAGATCGATCAATTGATCGATTGCGCACGCATGCGCGCTGAGGTTGGCCGCGAACCCGGATCCTCCAGTCTCCACCTCCCAAAGTACTGGGATTACAAGCGTGCGCCACCACGCCTGGCTAGTACCAAAAATTTTTAACAAATCATCACCAGCTAATATTTACTGTTTTCAAGGTGCCAGGCAAGATATAAAGTACTTTATGAGGATTATCTCATTTACTCTTCACTAAAACAACGTAATGAATAAATGGGATCAGAAAGGTTAAGTCACCTGCCAATACCATAAAACTGTCAAATAAGAGAGATTCTAGCCAGGCATGGTGGCACACGCTTGTAATCCCAGTACTTTGGGAGGCGGAGACCGGAGGATCCAGGTTCACGGCCAGTCTCAGCTCTCTGGCTCTCTCTCTCCCTGTCTCTCTCTCTCTCTCTTTCTCTCCTTAGTGAGGCCCTCCGCAACTTCGTGAGACCCGGTTTCAAAATAAAAAAGTATAAAAAATAGGGCCGGGGGCGTAGCGCGGAGGTAGAACGCCCGTGTTCAATCCCCGGTTCCGCAAAAAAAAAAAAAAAGAGAGAGATTCTACCTAGGGTGAACATTTGTTCCAGCTTCCCCATAAGAGTCCCCATTTCCACCAGTATCTTGGCATGGTGATCAACAGTTGACTCAAAGGTATCCCTGACAGGATGATAAATTCTATGGTCACCCTAATTCTGACACTAGAGCTTATTATGTTCTTAACTACTAATCTACATTGTCTCTCCAGGAAACAGGAAGGGTGGTATAGCACAGCTGCTGATAGAAGCAGCTCCATAGGTAGTCCCCAATTCTTAGGATATCTGATTTCTTTAGCTCAGACATATGGTTTGAGGCTGTGTGTGGTGGCACATGCCTGTAATACCAGTACTTGGGAAGCTGAGACAGGAGAATCACAGGTTTGGGGACAGCCTCCGCAAGTAGTGAGACCCTCATCAACCTAGTGAGACCCTGTTTCAAAATAAAAATTAAAAAATTGGGCTGGGGGTGAGGCTCAGAGGTAGAATGCCCCTGGATTCAATCCCCAGTTTTAAAAAAAAAGACATAGGGTTTGCATACAGGAAATAGTACCAGGAATTCAGGGTAATTTCAGTTCAACAAGCATTTAGTTACCTGTCCCAGCAATGCCATGAGACGAGATGGAGGCACCACACTGACTTCCCCAGCTAAGGCCTGGGCGATTGCTGCTCTTCTCTTCTCTTTGCTACTTCCATCTGGGTATGCCTGAAAAAGGAGAGGAGGTGGCATCATTGCAAAGAAGCAACAACAAGATATGACTGTACTTATTTAAAACAAGCAAGCAAAACATCCAAAGAGGAAACCATGAAAAGAAACTACCAGTTACAACAGGGAATTAATTAAACCAATTTAGTTTCTAAAAATGGCTTCCCCATTCTACCCACTTGTGTTTCAAAACTATGAGGTGAGAGAGAACTGACATCAGCTAATCCACACTGCTACTTCTGAAGCATCCAAGTAAACCACATCAAAGCCAGAGGTGTTTTTCCAGTTTCTGAAAAATCTGCTGAGCCAAGGATTCTTTTATATTCTCTAGAAATTTCTTTCAATCAAATGACACCTAGCCCTGGAGCATTTCACCACCTCTAACATAAATCCTGTCCTGGTAATCTAAACTCCTTCCTTCATCCTCATAGTTTCTGTAAGTTTACTTTAACTTCCTATTATCCAGGGCTTATTAAATTCCTCTTCCTTTTACTTTGACAAGCCTCTAGTGGAACGTTAAGTGGGAAAGAATCTACATATATATAAAATAAGGTTTTGGCAGAATAAAAGAGTATCAGTCACCATCCTCTACTAGTATAATCAACTCAGAAGCAACAGCATAAGCTTCTGGGGATAGAAAGGGCTGGGAGGAAACTGCAACTGTCAGAGGCAAGGGACGCAAATGCTCAGTGAACAGACCAGCACTCTGGCAACAGCTAATGTGGAAACGACATAACAGTATTTTTCCCCCAAGTACCAGGAATTGAATCCAGGGGCGCTCTACCAATGAACTACAATCCGAGACCTTTTTATTTTTTATTTTCAGACAGGGTCTTGCTAAATTGCCCAGGCTGGCCTCAAATTTGCAATCCTCCTATTTCAGCCTCCCAAGTACTGGGATTGTAAGCATAGGCTTAAATTTTCATTTCTTTATTTTTAGTACTGGGGATTGAACCCAGGGGCATTCTACCTCCGAGCTCCACCCCCAGCTCTATTTTTTATTCTTTTATTTTGAAACAGGGTCTCGCTAAGTTGCGGAGGGCCTTACTAAGTAGCTGAGGCTGGCAGCGAACACAAATCCTCCGGTCTCAGCCTCCCAAGTACTGGGATTACAAGCATGCGCCACCACACCCGGCTCAAATTTTCATTTCTTTACTAACCAATACACAATCCTCAAAAATGAGGGTGTATGTACAACAGAAAACCCTCAAATACTCAGAAAACCAAATAGGACTATTTAACATATGCAAATTCAGTCAACATAAAGAGGAAAGTGTCATTCTCAAGAATTAAATCAAAATCACAAAGTGTCCAATAAAATAGTCTTTTTTTAAAAAATAGCACATTATTAGCTGGGCGTGGTGGTGCATGCTTGTCATCCCAGTACTTGGGAGGCTGAGACAGGAGGATCGTTCGCCACCAGCCTCAGCTACTTCGTGAGGCCCTCTGCAACTTAGTGAGACCCTGTTTCAAATTAAAGAATAAAAAAAAAAAAATAAGGCTGGGGGTGTAGCTTAGAGGTAGAATGCCCCTGGGTTCAATCCCCAGTACCGCAAAAAAAAAAAACACATTATTGCATATTGTCATAGCTTCTGTTATTACCACAGTCATACCTCACGAGGATCAAAGTAGGACCTTGCCAAGAGATTCTCCAGATGAATATACCGCTCTGGCTGTGTCTGTTTTAACATGATCATTGGGTCAGTCTGTCTCAGAAGTGACCGGGCAGCACCCAATTCACGGAGCTCTATCAATTCCAGAACAACCTGGACAATGGAAAGAAAATGTACATTTCAACACATTTCTTTTTTGGTGGTACTGGGGATTGAACCCAGAGGCATTCTACCTCTGAGCTACCCGCCCCCCCCAGACCTATTTTTTTTTTTTTTGCAGTACCGGTGATTGAACCCAGGGGCATTCTACCTCCGAGTTACACCCCCAGTCCTATTTTTTATATTTTATTTTGAAACCAGGTCTCACGAAGTTGCGCAGGGCCTCACTAAGTAGCTGAGGCTGGCCGCGAACCCGGATCCTCCAGTCTCCGCCTCCCAAGTACTGGGATTACAAGCATGCACCACCAC
>PVJS01054893.1:0-12816 GCA_004027185.1 Glis glis | reverse complement strand
GAGACCCAGGCTCAGTGCGGAGACCCAGGCTCTGAGCGGAGACCCAGGCTGTGAGCGGAGACCCAGGCTGTGAGCGGAGACCCAGGCTCTGTGCGGTGACCAGACTCTGAGCGGAGACCCAGGCTCTGTGCGGAGACCCAGGCTGTGAGCCGAGACCCAGGCTCTGTGCGGTGACCAGACTCTGAGCGGAGACTCAGGCTGTGAGCGGAGACCCAGGCTGTGAGCCGAGACCCAGGCTCTGAGCGGAGACCCAGGCTCTGAGCGGAGACCCAGGCTCTGTGCGGAGACCCAGGCTCTGAGCCGAGACCCAGGCTCTGAGCGGAGACCCAGGCTCTGAGCCGAGACCCAGGCTCTGTGCGGAGACCCGGGCTCTGAGCAGAGACCCGGGCTCTGTGCGGAGACCCAGGCTGTGAGCGGAGACACAGGCTGTGAGCGGAGACCCAGGCTCTGTGCGGAGACCCTGCACAGGCCGTCTCAGTGTCTGCGTTTTCTAGTGTCAGAAGGGATGCCTGCACTCGCGTCCTGAACTCTGTGTGCGTGTGACGGGGTATCTGCACGTCTGTGCCTCGTCGGCCGCCACCACAGCTTCTCTTCTATCTCCTTTGTTTTGTACCTGGGTTCCTTTGGTTTTTAGCTCCAGATAGAACGGCAAGCACGTGGACTAAGTGCTTAGAGGATAACTTTTGGCTCCAAAAGCTCTTGATTCTGCCCATTTTCCTTCTCGTCTCCCAGACGGCAAGAAAAGCATTAAAGATCCTGTTTTCCTTCGTTTTCTTTTTCTTTTCTTTTCTTTCTTTCTTTCTTTCTTTCTTTCTTTCTTTCTTTTTCTTTCTTCTTTCTTTTTTTTTTTGTAGCTCTCTCCTCATTCGGGGGGCGGGGGACCACACCTACCTGTGATTTTTAATGCTCGGTCTGCTTTCCTGCAACCTTACTTACTCTCTGCCTGAAGACAGTTTCTTAGATCCTGGGCGCACCCACTTGCCCTAGTTACATCGCAGTTATTTATCCATTGTCCTGGGAAGACAGAAGTGAGGCTCCTTTTGGCCTCTACTCTCTTCCCAAGTCATCTACTCGGCATTCTTGACTTCGTTTTTTTAGACACGGATTGTCATGTGATTTTTGATTCATACTGTTACATTAATACATTAAGAACTACAGGGAAGTTAATGAAATATTGATTAACTTTTGGTTAAGGGCGCTTTTCTCCTCAGTAGAAAGTTATCCAAAAATTAACCAGTTTGAAATCATTTATGTTTTCCACATCATTTAAATTTCCCTTTGCTCTGTCAGGGTTATATGCTTATCAAGTCTTTTTAGTTATCTGGTCTTTCCTAAAATGACAATAGGTGGGATTGTGGAGTAAATTTTTTTCCTGTGTGTGGTTCTGGGAATTGAACTCAGCGGCATTCTACCTCTGAGCTACACCCCCAGACCTCTTTATTTATTTGTTTTTTTTATTTATTTTAAACAGGTTGCTGAGAGTCTTGCTATTTGCTGAGGCTGTCCTCGAACCTGTTATCCTCCTGTCTTAGTCTCCTAAGTACTGGGATTACAGGTGTTCACAACCATGCCCATCTTAAACTTGTTTGTTTGTTTGTTTGTTTATTTTGTCCTACTGGGGATTGAACCCAGGGATGTTCTACCTCTGAGCCACACCCCCAGCCCTATTTTGAATTTTTTATTTTGAAACAGAGTCTCACTAAATTGTGGAGGACCTCACTCAGTTGCTGAGGCTGGCTACAAACCTGTGACCTTCTTGTGTCAGCTTCCCAAATACTGGGATTACAGGTATGCACCACCACGCCTGGCTTAATAAACTTATTAAATAGAGTGAAAATGCAAGAGAACAAGAGCTACCACCCCCAAAATTTAAAGCATGGGGATTTTTAAAAAGTCAAATGGAAAAAATTTGTGATTCTTCAGCACTTTGAATTCATTCCCACATCATTTCCTATAAATCTTAGGCCTGCTTCTTTTACAAGACCCTGGGCCCGTGTTCAAAAATGTACTCTTACCCTATCATTTATCTCCTGCTCAGCTTTTCTTACGGTGTTTGCCAGTTGGTGGTCAAGCAGTGCAGCCAGATAAAAACCATTTGCCGAGTTTTCCGTTAGCCTTGCCATGTTGAATGATGTGTAGAGGTAGCAAAGTATCTCTGGTGGAAACAGCCAAATATACTGTTTTTGGCAAACCACAAACAACCTGTTTGGTATGAACAATTGCTAAACATCTGATACTTTTTAAAAATTGCAGGGTCTGCTGGGCACACCTGTAATTCCAGCTACCAGCAAGTTTGAGGCCAGCCTGGACAGTTTAGTGAGACACTGTCCGAAAATAAAAAAATAAACAGGGCTTGGGATATGGTTCAGGGATAGAGTACTTGCCTAGCATGCATGAGGCCATAGGTTCAACCCCAAGCACCAAAAAATAAAATTGAAGATCTTTTTTTTGACAGTACAATTTTTAAAAACTATAAATATACTTGTTTTTGCATTATTTTTACCTATTTCACTAAAGATTACTATCTCTGCAAACAGACCATAGGCAATCAACTAGATGTTAATATTAAACATCACAATAATTTCTGGAAATGTGAACTAGAGATTAACCTTTGATTTTGCAAGCTGGTTCCAACTTCCTATATACCATTTTACTGACAGCAAAGTTACTTTTGAGAAATAGAAAAGCTCTGCTGCAGCTTCTTATCCAAAAACTTTGTTCTTGACAAATTTATAACAAATCAGTGCTTTGAAGAAAAAAAGTTATGAAGTAAAATATTTTATTGAGAGAAAAAATGTTTATGCTACCTTTAAGAATACATGGTGAGCCAGGCATGGTGGCACCTAGTAGTTGGGAAGCTGAGATAGGAAGATTACAGGTTCAAGACCAGCCTCAGCAACTTAGTGATCCTGTTCCAAAATAAAACATAAAATAGAGCTGGGTGTGTAGCTTGGAGGTAGAGTGCCACTGGGTTCAATCCCTAACATCACACATATACACAAAAGAAGAAATGGTGAGGGCCAGGGATATAGCTCAGTAGTAGAGTGCTTCCCTAGCCTGCATGAGGCCGAGGATCTGGGTTCAACCCCTAATGCCATTAAAAAAAAAAAAAATCTGGGCGTGGTGGCGCACGCTTGCAAGACCAGTACTTGGGAGGCTGAGACAGGAGGATCGCAGATTCGAGGCCAGCCTCAGCTACTTAGTGAGGTCCTCCGCAACTTAGTGAGACCTTGTTTCAAAATAAAGAATAAAAAATAGGGCTAGGGGTGGAGCTTGGAGGTAGAATGCCCCTGGATAAAAAAAAAAAAAAAAAAGCTGGGCTCAGTGATGCACATCTGTAATCCCAGTACTTGGAAGGCATGGTAATTTAGCAAGACCCTGTTTCAAAATAACAAATTAAAAAAAAAAATAAGGCTGGGGGTTTAGCTCAGAGGTAGAATCCCCAGTACTGACCCCCACATCATGACAAACTCACAGAGGGATAATATTTTAACACAATATCCATTGCTATGTTGTAATATTATAAAATGGGATGGTTTCCAGCTTTATTTTTAAGGGTCACAGTTTTTCCTTTTAAATCTGAGCCATATCTCTTCAATCCACCTTCTTTTCCTCATCTCTTTAGTCCAAGTTGAACTTGAATAACCAGAATTCTGGCAAAAAGATATCACCTCTCTGTTTTTCCCGCCTATCTCCTCTGAGCAACTTCAATTGCAATTTTAAAAATTACTTTAAATTTTCAAACAGTAAAGCCAGATAAAAAAAACATTTTTAAAATTACCTTTATGATCTCTCTATTTTCTGTGTGGGAAGAGGAGCCCAGGACAATAAGCTGGAGCCAAAGTTTCACATCCCAGAGACATGGGCCAGGTGATGTGAATTGTGGCTTAGGGCTTTATTGTATAATGTCCTGAGAGCATTCAACAACAATGGATTGCTCATGCTCGCAGCAGTTTTAAAATACGACCACAAAAGAATAAACATACAGATCAACAGAACATAACAAAAAATCCAGAAATATATATATATATATATTTATTGCCTTGAATATATATTCAAGGCAACTCAATGAGGAAAGGATACTCTTTTCAACAAATGCTACGATAACTATTGGATATCAGTTTAGAAAAAAAGTGAATCTTGACCCTGACCAAGTGCTACACAAAAAATTAACTCAAAGTGAATCATAGACCTGAAGCTAAAACTATAAAACTTCTAGAGTAAAATAGGTAAAAAATCTTTTTTCTTTTTTTCTTTTCTTTTCCTTTTTTTATTTTTTGGTGGTACTGGGGATTGAACTCAGAGGCATTCTACCTCTAAGCTACACCCTAGGCCTATTTTATTCTTTTCATTTTGAAATAGTCTCACTAAGTTGCTGAGGGCCTTGCTAAGTTCCTAAGGCTGGCCTCCAACCTGCAACAGCCTCCCAAGTACCGGGATTACAGGTATGTGCCACCACGCCCAGTGGAAAAATCTTTTTGATGTTGGATCACCAGAGATTCCTTTTATAGCGCACAAAAAGCATGATTCAAAAAAGAAAAAGTAGCAATTTGGACTTCATCCAAATTAAAAACTTTTGCTCTTTAGTTAGTTTTAAGAATAAGAAAAGACAAGACACAGTCTAGAGGAAAATATTTGCAATACATATATTTGACATAAGACCGGCGTAAAAAACTACAAAACAACAACAAAAATCAACTAAGGACAAATGCCAAGAGATCTGAACAGGCACTTCACAAAAGAAGATATACCTATGGCCAATTAGCACATGAAAAGATGCTCAACATCATTAGTCATTAGGGAAATGCAAATTAAAACCACAAGGAGTCATCACTGCACACCCATCAGAATGGCCAAACTTAAAAAGACCAACAATACCACAGTTGCCAAAGGATGCGAAGTAACTGGAACTTTCACATATTGCTGGTGGAAAAGTAAAATGATACAATGATTTTGGAAAAACAATTTGGTAGTCTCTTATGAAGTTAAACACATACTGCATGGGCCAGCAACCCCACTGCTGGATATTTATTCAGGAGCAATGAAAATGAATGTTTGTAGCAGCTTTATTCAAGATTCTCTAAATCTGGAAACAGCTCAGTTATCGATCAACAGGTAACTACAGAAACAAAAAGTGGGATGAACTATGGATGTATGCCATAACATGGATGGATAGCAAAAGAATTTAGTGAAGCGAAGAAGCCAAGAGTGTAAAACTACTGTATCACACAAAGTTCTAGACAAGCCTGAAAGCAAATCAGTGGTTGCCTCATCATGAGAGGTGGGGGAGGGGACTGGCTGCAGGAGGGCAGGACAGAACTCTTTGGGATAAATGTAATGTTGTATATTTTATTTTGATTGTGGTGGTGGTGACCAAGGTGTTTGCATATGTTAAACTCATTGAACTAAGCCAGGTTTGGTGGCACACGCTTGTAATCCCAGTACTTGGGAGGCTGAGACAAGAGGATCGCAGGTTTGCAGCCAGCCTCAGCTAGTTAGTGAGGTCCTCCGCGACTTAGTAAGACCCTGTTTCAAAATAAAGAATAAAAAATAGGACTGGGGGTGTAGCTTGGAGGTAGAATGCCCAGGGTTCAATCCTCAGTACCACAAAAAACCTCATTGAACTATATATATATATATATATATATATATATATATATATATATATTTATTGCCGTACCAGGGATTGAACCCAGGGGCGTTCTACCTCCGTGCTACACCCCCGGCCCTATTTTTTATACTTTATTTTGAAACCGGGTCTCACGAAGTTGCGGAGGGCCTCACTAAGTAGAGAGAGAGAGAGAGAGAGAGAGAGAGAGAGAGAGAGCTGAGGCTGGCCGCGAACCTGGATCCTCCGGTCTCTGCCTCCCAAAGTACTGGGATTACAAGCGTGCACCACCACGCCCAACCTTGAACTATATATTTAAAATGGGTGCATTTTATTGTATATAAATTATAGCTCTATATGATTCAGTTTTTTTTTTTGCAGTACTGGGGAGTCCTATGTTACTTCTGAGGCTAAGTCATAAAAAAGTCATGCAGATTTATTTATCCTGGTTCTTTTGGGATACTTGCTTTGGATGAAGTGAGCTGCCAAATAAAAAGTTCGCTTACTATGGAATAACCATGCTGAAGAGGCTAAGCACTGTGGTCAGCTATTCTAGGTGACCCCACCTTCTGGCCCACGAAGTGCCAGACATGAGTGAAGTCATATTGGACCCTCCCCGGCAGCTCATCCATTGGCTAAGTTTTGCTGAATTGATCTCAGTTTATGTCATAAGGAGCAAGGCGTCACCAATGACTAGCCTATGGGATCTGTGAGGTAGAATACAGTGGTGTCATTTTAAACCACTTAGTTTTGGTAGTGTATTACTTATCTATTACTGTTAACAAATTACACTAACATTCAGTGATTCAAGACAACCATAATCACTTATTATCTCACTGTTTATATGAATGAGGAATTTGGGAACAACTTGATCGGGCACTTTTCACTTGGTGTTATCTACTGACTTCAGATGTTGGACAGATTCTGTGTCTACCAGAAAGAGTTTTCAGTCTAGTGATAAAGAGGAGCAGTCAAATTAATAGGCAATTACAACACAGTTGTGTCAGGGTGCTACGGAAACCCAGCTCAGTCTCAAGGGTCAGGGAATACTTCCTAGAGGTCGAAATTGAGACCTGATGATGAGCAGGAATTAGTCACTTTGGGGTGTTGGGTGGGAGGGACTGGGACAAAGGGCATAGCACATACAAAGACCTAGAAGTAAGAATGGAAATGGTTAGCCAGCGTGGTGGCGCACGCTTGTAATCCCAGTACTTGGGAGGCTGAGACCGGAGGATCCGGGTTCGCGGCCAGCCTCAGCTACTTAGTGAGGCCCTCCACAACTTTGTGAGACCCGGTTTCAAAATAAAGTATAAAAAAATAGGGCCAGGGATGTAGCTTGGAGGTAGAACGCCCCTGGGTTCAATCCCCAGTACCGCAAAAAAAAAAAAAAAAGAAAGAAAATGGCTAAGTTTCTAATGGAGCTAAGGAGCATTACCATGGTTATGTAACAGGGTCCCACAGATAGAGGAGTGAGACAGGAGAAGAAGCAGGCAGGGACAGATCACGGGGGTCCTCTGAGCCAGGCTGAGGATGGTGGGCTCTGTGATGATGGTAGAAGTTTAGTTTGGCTGCTGTGAGGAGGGTCGGAGGGGTCAGGATGGGGTCAGGTTCCAGGATGAACTCCACTCACCGCAGCTCCACTCTTTCTTTTGCCTCAGGGCCTCTCACTTTGTTCCAGTTTCCAGTCCAGGGACCAGGTCTCAGGTTCTGCCCTTCGTGAGATAAAAGTGACTAGCGAAAAGAATGACTTCACTGCCCTGGCTCAAGCTGTCGGCTTGCCTAAGTGTTGGAGGCTTCTGTGACTCAGGTGAGTTGCCCACCCCCACTGGAGAGTAGTCTGTGAAACTCTCCCATCCCCACTGCGTCAGCAAACATATTAAAAGAATGAGAATATGTGGAATAACACTACCTCACATCTGGAGAACGAGGCAGTACAGATTCCATCTCTTAAGTGCGTTCATTTGTAGAAGAAAACATAAAAGGACACTTTCAGGAATACCTAACAAAATTAGCAAAACCAAGGTAGTTTTAAAAATAATAACCAATTAATAACCAGTAATTATAACTTATTATTATTATTATTATTACTTGCAGTACTGGGAATTGAACCCAGGGCCATGTACATGGTAGGCAAGTGCTCTACCAGACCTTTTTACTTTATTTTGGTCACCACCACACCTGACTGTGCATTGAATTTGTGTGTGTGTGTGTGTGTGTGTGTGTTACTGGGGATTGAACTTGGAGGCATTCTACCTCCAAGCTATACCCCCAGACCTATTTAGTTAGTTGATTAATTAATTAATTTTATTGTGGTACTGGGGATTGAATCCAGGGGCATTCTCGCTCTGAGCTACACCCCCAGTCCTTTTAATTTTTTGCTTTAATACAGGGTCTCACTAGGTTGCTGAGAGTCTTGCTAAGTTCCTGAGGTTGGTATCAAACCTGCAATCCCCCTGTCTCAGTTGCCCAAGTATTGAGATTATAGGTGCTTGCCACCATGCCTGGCTTTATTTTTGAAGCAGAGTCTCACTAAATTGCTGAGACTGGCCTTTAACCTGTAATCCTCCTATTTCAACCTCCCAAGTACTAGAATTACAGGCCTGCACCACCACACCTGGCAGCGCACTGTGTAAGAAAGAAAAACAATGTTTTCTATGGAAGTTACAAGGTTATATAAAAAACTGACCATATCCATTTTGTAACAGTGGCTTTTGTAAGTTTTTGGTACACGTGTCTGTATGCTTTGCTCTCAGAGGTATAAGTTTCCTATTTCTCCTTTGTTCTAAAGAAAAAAAAAACTTGCCCAGTGGGAAACTAGCCAACCAGGTTAAATTGTGAGGTCTCACCCCCACCAATGAGGGACAACACAGTGGGCTATGCGTTAGGAAGGATAAAAGGAAGTGGGGACTGCCCGCGCGGTGTGCTTGCCACGATTTTATGGTGTGTATGCACCCTTCTGTGCAGAAGTGCCTTGTTGAGTTAATGAGTCTTTATTTAATACTCCCCTAAAATTTGTATCTAACAACTGCATTTTTAAGTAAGAGGAATAATGAAATTGTGTATTACTCCCTACATACTTCACATGGCTTTGAGCACATATTTTACTGTTTACACAGCTAAGAAAACTACTGCCAAAAAGCCATGTTATGTTATTCCATTTATTTATTTATTTAATTTATTTATTGTACTAGGGATTGAACCCAGGGACATTCTATGTCTGGGCTACACCTGCAGCCCTTTTCAGTTTTATTTTTTGAAACAGAGTCTTGCTAGGTTGCTGAGAGTCTGGCTACTTGTTGAGGCTGTCCTCAAACCTGCCATCTTCCTGTCTCAGCTTCCCAAATCCTGGGATTACAAGTGTGCACTTGTAATCCAAGTGCACCACGCCCGGCTACGTTATTCCATTTAAATGTAGTGTTCAGAAAAGGCAAACCTACAGAGACAGAAACTGACTTCAGCTAGGGATGTGCACCACAGGGTCACCAGCAGGGGGACCACTTGGAGAGAGAGCTGTCCAAATGAAGCCTTGAGCAGGACATTGCAGACACAATGGTGTTTGTTTGGACCCTGAATTTGGAAGATCCTTCTATTGCATTCGCCTAACTGGGAATTGCCATTGTGGGATCTGGCAAGACAGAGAGATTGAGTTTACAGAATCACATCTTGTTATTTTCATTAAGAACATGAAATTTACTATCAGTATGGGTTCTTCTGAAGCTGCTTCCTAGTTGTGTGATCTTGGACAAGTTACTTGGCCGTTCTGTACCTTAATCTATTTATCTGTAAAGTGGAGCTAATATTGCACATCTGTCTGAGCTGTTCTGAAGATTAAATAAGCACCAGGTACAATTCCTAGCAAATAGTTGGTTTTCAGTAAATGTTGGCTCTCTTTTGTACCCCTTCTAAAATATTATATGAGTATGCCAGAGAGGAGGAGAATGTGGATCTCTTCAGAGTCGCATTTTTCTTGTGGCTGGAGAGGGTTTGTTTGACCCAGTTAGCATCTGTGTTTGATGGGGCCCAAGGATATATCTCTGACCTAGTTCCAAACTTGCACACCAGCTCCCCTCAGCGTCAGTGTAATAGTTTGGATCTGGAATGTTCTCCAAAGGCTCGCTCAGGTACTGAAGGCTTGGTCCCCAATGCAGCAGTGCTCAGAGGTGGGGCTTTAGGAAGTGATTGGATCTTGAGGGCTCTGACCGCAGCAGTAGATTCATTCATCAATGGATTAACGATTTGATGGCATTATTGGGAGGTGTTAGAAACCGTAGGAGGTGGCGCCTCGTTGGAGAAAGTAGTCATTGGGAATGTGCCTTAGAAGGCTACATCTTGTCCCCTGTCCCTTCCTCCCTCTCTCTCTCTGTTTCCTGGCTGCCATGAGATGAGCAGCTATCCCCCACCACACCCCTCTGCCATGATGTTCTGCCTCACCTGAGGCCCAGAGCAATGGGGCCAGCTGACCATGGACTGAAACCTATGAAACTATGAGCAAAATAAATCTTCCCTTCCTTAAACCAGGTTTCTCAGGTATTTTGGTGACAGTGACAAAAATCTAACAATCTGATAGATGACTCGTGGGCACATCATGCCCCAAACTCATTATCTTTCATTCCCTCCACTTTGCCCCTCCTCTTCAAGGCTGTGTTCCATACTTAGTCAGGGGCACCAATATCCACTTAGCCATTTAAGCCCAAAGACTGGGAGTCATTCCAAACTCACCTGCGTCTCTCTCTCTCTCTCTCTCTCTCTCTCTCTCTCTCTCTCTCTCTCTTCTTTCTCCAGAGAAAATAGCTTTGTGTAACAAAAAAGATTAATGCATAATATCTCCCCCCAAATAATATATTTCTTCCTGGCATCACCAGGCCCTCCTCCTCTCTTTACAAATTCCTGTCCCAATGCCTGTATTTGAGGGGGAAATATAGTATCACTTTTATCATCACTTATTTTTGCCCCAGACAGTTGTTGGAGGTCGACAGGCTTCAGTAACTGTAGACCAGAACCTCCAAGGGCTTAAAGCAGGACTCTTTTCCTGGCTTGTAGATGACAGCCTTCTCACTGTCCTCACGTGGCCTTTCTTCTGTGCACTCAGAGAGAGAGAGAAGGCCCTGAAAGGTCTTATTTCCAGCCCAGTATGTGGGAGGCTGAGGCAGGAGGATCTCGGGCTCAAGACTAGCCTCAGCAATTTAGCAAGACTCTCAGCAACCTAGAGAGATGCTGTTTCAAAACAAAAGATAAAATAGGGCTGGTGGTGTAGCTTGGAGATAGACACTCCTGGGTTCAATCCCTAGTAGAAAAAAAGAGGCCTTATTTCCAAATATACTCGCTTTGGAGGTTAGAGCTTCAACATATAAATTATGGTGGGGGAGTGGCACAATTCTGTCTTTAACAGGAGCATTGCAAATAAACATGAGATATAATGATGATTGAATTTGGAGCATGATTGTATAAATGAAAAGTTAGAAAAAAGATGCATATTAACTACTTGAAAAATTTTGGAGTTTTCTTTCATAGTCATTTTTGGGGTTCATTATAGAAAGGAGTAAAAGGTTGAAACCAAAAAATCTGAACAATTTTTGTAATGGTGAAGCCACACAATGGGTGGAGAAGGAGTCACTTTGAGAGTTACAAAAATGCCAGGAGTAATATATGTCTATATGTCTATGAATATCTATTTACCAGTTGAGAATATGCATATGTATGTATATATATACATATATATGTATATATATATTTCTTCCAAAGAGATCTTAAGTCACTTTATCATTTTGGAGGCATAAGATATACTATGTATAACTCAGTTTGCATTAAATATAATATGCAGTATAGCTCATATTCATTAGTCAGTTTTCTTTTGGGGGAGGGAATACTGGGGATTGAACCCAAGGGCATTCTACCTCCAAGTTTTACCCCAGCCTTGTTTTATTTTTGATTCTGAAACAAGGTCTGGCTAAATTGCTGAGGGTCTGGCTAAGTTGCTGAGGCTGGCTTTGAACCTATCATCCTCCTGTCTCAGCCTCCCAAATACTGGAATTATAGGCATGTACCACCATGCCCAGCTTTCTTTTTCCTTTTTAATTATTATTTTTTACTTTTCATACAACTCATCTTGTTCTTACATGTATCAAGGGCCATGATGCATATCTACCCTGACAATTTGAGATGTTCAAGGCCTATTTGTACCCTGGAAGAAATGGAAGAATACATTTAGGACTGACTACCATTATTTCTAATATATTATTATCATCATTACAACTTTATATACCTCATAATGCTACACACACATACAAATATAATAGTATGAGATCGAGAGACTTGCAGTTCAATATGACTGAGATAATATCCTCTCCCTACTGAAGTCTTGGTAATCATGGGTAAATGCACAAAGACAGAGAATCAGAAAGGAGACATTAACAAGTGGGAAATTTCAGAAGAAAAGTTTGGAGCATGGAAAATTATAGGAGAAACATTATTTTTGAGTAGAGAGGTTACTAAGTGAGAATCTGTAGAGGACACAGGACTTAAGGTGGTAATGAAACCATACTTTAAACAGGCACAGTTTCTTATATATCAATTATATTCCAGTTAGGCTTTTTTTGCTTTATTGAGGTGTATTTAATATACAAAATTGTACACATGTAATATATGTATGCATCTTTATGGCTTCGGACGTATGCTACCATGATACTACCACTATAACCAAGGTGCTGAACACATCTATCAACTTCAAAAATTTTCCCATTTTTTTAAAAGCTGTCTTTTTAAGATTTTTATGTTTTCATTAGTGGATTGTAATTATAGTGAGGTCAACGTGGTATAAACATACATGCACACAGCAGTTGGTATATTTCTGCAGCTCATCCTGCTCCTTCCTCCTCTCTCTCTACATGTTAGTGAGATTGGTAGTAATACTTTCATTATGGACATAAAAATTGTCCTTTAAAGAAAAAACTAAGCCATGCACAATGAGTAGAATGGAATACATGAATTAGTTCTAGTATTTAGGATAAAGTTTGATTCATTAAAAAATTTGTGTGTGTGTGTGTGTGTGTGTGTGTGTGTGTGTGTGTGGTACTAGGGATGGAATCCAGGGGCATTCTCCTCTGAGGTACACCCCCCAGCCCTATTTCATTCTTTTATTTTGAAACCGGGTCTCACTAAGTTGTGGAGGGCCTCACTAAGTTGTTCAGGCTGGCCACAAACCTGTGATC
>PVJS01054892.1:0-12814 GCA_004027185.1 Glis glis | reverse complement strand
TAACCCCAAGTAGAATGGCAATCATTAAGAAGTCAAACAACAACAAATGTTGGCAAGGATGTGGGGAAACTGGGACTCTTCTACACTGTTGGTTGGATTGCAAACTAGTTCAACCACTATTGATATCAGTGTGGAGATTCCTCAGAAAACTGGGAATGGATCCACCATGTGATCCGGCTATACCACTACTGGGTATCATACCAAAGGGTATGAAACTTGAAAACTACAGTAATATATGCATACCCATGTTCATAGCAGCACAATTCACAGTGGCCAAATTATGGAACCAACCTAGGTGTCCATTAACAGAGGAATGGATTACAAAATTATGGGAAATACACACAATGGAATCCTACTCAGCAATAAAGAAGAACAAAATAACAGCATTTGCAAGAAAATGGAAAGATCTGGAGAACATTATGTTAAGTGAGATTAGCCAATCACAAAAAAAGAAGGGACATATGTTTTCATTAATATGCACAACCTAGGGAGTAGTGGGGATACAAAAGGACTCCAATGACAACAGAGACCCTCAGTGGTGCAAGGGAAGTGGTACAAGGGAAGGGGAAGGGCAAGAAAGAAGTGAATCTATGGGATTACTATCATAAACAAAGTCTACATATGAGATTATACCAACATCATTCTCAGTACTACATGTGGGGAGGGAGGCAGGGGGGAGGGACACCAAGAGCTGTGTGCATGTATGTTAACACCAAACAGATATTCATTGTGATGTGAGACTACAATGCACCAATAAAAACATGTAAAAAATTTAAAAAAAGAACATAACACTATTAAAAATCACAAAAAAACCTCAGTAAAAGTGTCAAAGGGAAGGTACTGACTTAACTATGGAAAACTAAAGGAAAAAGAAACTATACATTAAGAACTATACTCTACCCTATACATATGTACAAGCATTATATACAATTTTAAAAAATTAACCTATAGTTGAGCCAGTTGTTTCCCGTGTGGATATGGGTTAAATATCTGAAACTACTATACATATTATTCTGGGTTGAACTGTATCCCTCCAAAAATGATATTTTGAAGTTCTAATTGCCAGTATCTTTCAATATGCAAATAGGGTCTTTTCAGATATAATCAAGTTAACATAAGGTCTTTAGGGTGGTCCTTAATTCAACATAACTGGCATCCTTACGAGAAAAGGAGAAGAGACACCGGGAGGGAAGACAGCCACCGAAGACAGAGACCAAGATTAGAGTTATGCTATCACAAACCAAGGAATGCCTGGGGCTACTAGGAAGTTGGGGAAAGTAAAAAAAGGATCTTCCACTCAAGGCTTTGGAGGGATCATGGCCTTACCAACACCTGGATTTCAGATTTGAACCTTCTAGAACTGCAAAACAATTAAGTTTCTGGTGCTTCAAGGCAACCATTCTGTGGTTCTGGGAAACTACCACACTTGCATACTGAATTTGAACAATATGTGGATAGCAAAAGATGATAGGAGGGACTCCAGAAAAAGGAGAAACCTTAATGGAGTAGAGGGTACCTAATTGAGGGAGAAAGACTTGAAGAGGGAAACATTTCAATGGACATGATGTACATACACAAACTTATCAATGCCAATCACTGTGTCGAGCAGGGGTGGGGTGTGGAGGGAGAGGGAGTGGGGTGGGAACTGGGGGAAGGCCCACCGAGTTCTCTGTGTATGTATGCCTCTACCACCTTGAACTTCATCAAGATGTATGATTACAATGCACCAATAAAAGAAAAAATAAATTAGAACAAAAAGATGATAGAAGCTAGGTTTCTGACCCTAGGGTTGAGAAGTTATAGAAGAGTAAGGGAAATGGGTTAGAATGATTCACATAATGTGGTTGGGGATTAGAGTTAGAGAAAACAATCTGAATTCATATTTGGCTTGCTGTAAATTCATGTATAAATGTGTACATAGACATAAATCTGCAAATATGTAGATATACGTAGATCTATTTATAGTAAGGGTTTGTATGCAAATTAGATTATACACATGTTTCCTTGTTCTGTCAGCTGAGAGGGAGTAGAAGCAATGACGTGCCAGTAGCAATAAGCACACTTGAGAATCCAGACCTTTGCTTCTAATACCATTTTCCACTAAACTATCCAGTATTTCTTGGAGAAATAACTGATTCTAGAACTCGCAAAAAAAAGTTTAAAAAATGAGGTTGGTGTATGTCATAGTGTCAAAAATTAAAGAACTAAATAAAACAAAACAATACTGAAGGGATGTCAAAAGATACAGGAGCCAAGAGAAAGCACTCCAAAGACCAAGGATAGAACTCTTTGAGCAACAAAATAAAATAGGATTAGATTATAATCCAAAGTATGGAATAAATGTTTATGAGTATTATTAAATATTATTGATTTGTATAAATAAATGGGAGAAACCAATGGGAGAGAAGAGCTAAAACTCACGTGAAAAAAAATACTGTAAGAATTTATCCAGATACTCCACCCTTAAAGAGGTGGAACAAAACTCCATACTCTTTGAGTGTGTATGTGCATAGTGATATGTTTCAATAGATTCCTTAATAGTAACAAATGCATCATTACTAATGCAAGATGTTAATGATGGTGGAATCTAATGTAGGGTATATGGGAAATGTTCATAATATCTTTGCAATTGTTCCATATTTATAGAACAATGTAAAGCAAATGTATAGCACAATGTATAGAACAATGTATAGCAAAGTAAAAAATTTACTAAAAACCAGAAAAAAAACCAAGTGTTTAGATCTGTGTTTGAACCTCTTCAAAAGTTCATTTTTTCATATTTAAAATGGGGATGATCCTTTGTGTGGAAAATTGCTGAGAAGATTTGGCGAACTAACATATAGGCAAGGTCTACCTGCTAGATGCTAACATCATGCCCTCAAGCATTCTAGAATTTGGTCAATGTTGGTTTTCCTCTGTCTTTGTGAGTAAATTTTCAGATATATAGAAGCCATTTCTTAAATAAAGGGTGCCGGGCGTGGTGGCGCACGCTTGTAATCCCAGGACTTTGGGAGGTGGAGACCGGAGGATCTGGGTTCGTGGCCAGCCTCAGCTCTCTCTCTGTCTCTCTCTCTCTCTCTCTATCCTTAGTGAGGCCCTCTGCAATTTTGTGAGACCCGGTTTCAAAATAAAGTATAAAAAATAGGGCCGGGGGCATAGCGCGGGGGTAGAACGCCCCCGTGTCCAATCCCTGGTTCTGCAAAAAATAAATAAATAAATAAATAAATAAATAAATAAATAAAGGGTGTTATGGTTTGGATCTTAAATGTCCCACAAAGGCCATGTGCTTGCTGAAGGCTTGGTTGCCAGTCCGTAGTGCTATTGGAAGGTGGTAGGACCTTAAAGTTAGGTCACTTTGAAGGGAATATTGGGACCCCAGCACCTTCCTCTTTCTCTCTCTTTGCTCCTCAGTCACCATGAGGTGAGCATCCTCCCCCATCACACTGTCCCACGATGATGTTCTACCTCACCACAGGCTCCAAAGCAACAAGGCCATGACTACACCATGAGCTAAAACAAACCTTTCTTTTAAGCCAATTGCCTCAGGTATTTGTCACAGCTATGGAAAACTAACACAAGGAGATAATATAAAAATAATTAATTTAGATTTAAAGCTGGGCTTCTCAAATTGTATCTAGGTTTGGTATGGATTTGGCCAAATATGAATTGCTTATTGTTGAAGGTGCAGGGTTGGTTGGAGGTGGAATTCTTCTTTGATAAAACCCAAGGTCAAGTAGTCTACTACATATTGGCTGCTGGCTGCCTCTCCTCAGTACATGTGGCTTAAAACTGTCATATTATGAGGCCTATAAATAAAGTTAAACACTCCTAGTTCATTCTGTAATTATTTTTGCCTGACTTTTAAAATCAGACATTTCAGCCAGGCATGGTGGTGTACACCTGTAACCCCAGTACTTGAAAGGCTGAGACAGGAGGATTGAAGATTTATGGCCAGGCTCAGCAATTTAGCAAGGTTCTCTACAACTTAGTGAGACCCTGTTTCAAAATAAAATAAAACATGGCTGGGGGTGTAGCTCAGAGTTAAAATGCCCCTAGACTCAATCCCCGGTACCACAAAAACAAAGTAAAACAAAAGAATCAGCCATTTCACAAAGGAGCACTGATTCCTACAGTGGAAAGTGATGTTAGAAACAAAAATCTGGATTCTAGGTGTGCCTGTTGCTACTGAAATGTCATGGCTTCTAGTCCCCCTCAGTTAACAGAACAATGAAATATATATATATATATATATATATATATATATATATATAGTCCCCAAGATCAGACCTTTATTGAATGGCAGACTCAGTCCTCAATTCCAGTTCTCACTGGTTACCAAACCTTCCTTACTTCTACTGTATTGAGGATCCATGGTTGGCTCAGATTGAAATTTATCTGTCTGGACTCAACTCCTGGCTCCTTTGCTACCTGAGTTTTGGTCAGTCTAAATACTTGGCCCTTGGCTAAATTATCTCACATCTCATTGTCTCCCACTCCCTGTCTATAAATTGAGGATGACAATGATAGCACACACCTGATAAGGATAATTGTAAGGAATAAACTATAGTCAGTGTACATACATACATAATGAGGCTTCCATATAAGCACCCAATAAATGTTAAACAAGACTTGATTTTCCTTTACATCACTTCTCAGTTACTATATAAGTTGTGTTATTCTGCTAAACATGTAGGAAATGTTTACATTAAAAAATGTAGATTTTTTTTCCTCACTGATTCTCATTTATTGGGACAGTTAAACCTTGAAAATGTATTTAGGATGTTTCAACCAGTTATTAGGTGGTTGATTTCTTCTTACTCATACCTGGCTACACAGAGGATTCATTTTGTACTCAGTAAATATTAAACCTAAAAGAACTGATTTCTCAAGGACCACAGTTTTCAGGGACGTTTCTTAATTTAAATAAAGTGCCTTCCCAGTTTTCTTGCTTGTGAGAAATCATGATGCCCATCGAATTGAACTCTTGTCTGTGATGCTTATTCCTTCCCATGTGGGCTCGTCATTGACATAAAAAGAAAATCAGGCCAAATGGAGCTATCACAGATGGTTCACTCAGACAGGAAGGAGACTTTATGAGCTGAAAAAAATCAGCCAGTAGGGAAAACACACAACAACAATAAAAAGGTCTTTTATAATTCAGATCTTCTGTTTTTGTTATTATTATTAGATTTATAGGAGCAGCTGAAGCACATTTTGCACCCAGTCACTGACTTTTTTTTCTAACCATTTTGAGAACACTTCCCCTTTCCCTCTGTGATCTGCTTTTGCATCTTAATGCTTTGGGGAACCAGTGGGCTAAAAACAATATTATTTATGTTAATTGTGCTGTGAACTGCATAAATAAAACGGTTTAAAAAACATTTGTGATGTTATGCATTTAAATTCTGTCTATATCTTCACCCTTCGGTGACAACAGCATATGCGCGAATGGTAAAAGATTGAAAATAAATTCATATTTTGTGACAAGCTTGCAAATGTGAAGGCGAATATTAACGGCAAGGCGTGAACAAATAGAAAGTCCTGAATTTTGCAAAAGAGAATTTCAAATACTGCTGCACTCAAGAATAGGGTTTAAGAGTAAAGCGGGTAGCACATCCACATGAATTCCTATAACTTAGACTTTGAATAATACACCTGCCACCAGTAAAATGAAGGCCCATGCTGTGGGTGTTTAAAAAGGATATGAACAACCATCTCTTCTTGTCTCAAACATGGACAGAAAATCAGTAACCCTGGCTGAAGAATCTGAACAAGTTGGATGTATAATTAATAGTGGCACAGAGAATGGGGAGCTCATTGGCACTATACTAAGACTTCCGCATGAACATCTAGCATTCTACAGTTGGCATTTGCTTCCATGTATAATAAATGAAAGCACTGTACAACTGTAAACTTAATTGTTGAATTAGAGTGAACTCAATTCCATCTTAGAACAATCTTCATGTATGAAGTTCAAATATTATTCCTCTAAAGATGAGAGAAAATTAAGAACAGGGAAGTTGCTATTTGCCCAAGGTAACAGAGGACTGTTCCTCTACAATAGTACAATTGACATTTTTTTTTGAGAATAAACTCTTTAAGAGAAGTGCATAGATATTCCCAAACTGAGTTTCCCAAACTGAATTCAGTTTTCCCCAAATTAACAGTCCAGGAATAGTTTAAATATTGAGTGGTGATACTTTTCAGCTCTACACAGAATAATTTGGGTATCATCACTGTGTTAGTTACCTATTGCTGCATAATAATATTACTATTTATTTAGCAGTTAAAAATAACACATATTCATTTTCTCATAGTGTCTGTGGCTCAGGAATCTGGACATGGCTAAGCTGGATCCCTCGCTTAGAGTGTTAAAGTCTGCAATGAAGGATGGTTTGATTGACTCGAAGTCTTATTTGAGGCTCAAGTGGGGAAGTCTCTGCTCTCTGAGCTCACTCATGCAGTCAGCAGAATTCAGTCTCTTGCAGTTGCAGTAATGAGGCTTCAGTTTCTTGCTGACTCTTGCCTGGAGCCAACTCTCACTTCCTAGAGGACACCACAGGTCCTTGCAATATGGGGTTCCTCAACATGGTCCCTGGTTTCCTCAAATTGAGAGAGGGTAAGAGAGTCTCCAGCAAGACAAACACTCCAACTTATTTAACTTAATCAGGTACTGATGTATGGTCATGAGCCAATATAAATCTCAATGATGGCCGCCATATGCAATGCTAGTGTCATTTGATTATAATGGAGCTGAAAATTTCCTATCACATAGTGACATTTTAGCCATCACAACTTCATGGGTAATGTATAACTCATGTGTTTGTAGTCATACTGGTGTAAACAAACTTACTGCTCTGCCAGTCATATAAAAATACAGTACGTACAATTATGTGCAATACAGTGTGTGTTTGTGTGTGTGTGTGTGTGTGTGTGTGTGTGTGTGTGTGTTACTGGGAATTGAATACAGGGTCATTCTACCTCCTAGCTACATCTCCATCCCTTTTGGTTTTCTGTTTTGTTTTGTTTTGAAACAAAGTCAGGCTTGGTTGCTGAGAGTCTTTGTACATTGCTGAGGCTGGTCTCAAACCTACCATCCTCCTGTCTCAGCCTCCTAAGTACTAGGACTACAGGCAAGTGCCACCACGCCTGGCTTACAGTACATAATACTTAATGATAGCACATGGCTTGTATATTTACTATACTTTATTTTTATCATTATTTTAGGATACACTCCCATTTGTAAAAAATTTACTGCAAAACCCTATGCCATGGCACAGCACCACAGCCTCATAGGTCTCATGATTGCCGTCTCTTGATTGCATAAGAGGCCATATGGAGTGATCGACATGTCATCTTTGGTTTGCATAAGTGTATTCTATGATGTCCGCACAATGAGGAAATGGCCTAAGGACACAGTACTCAGAATATATCACCATCATTAAGGGACATGTGACTGGATAAGTTGTCATGTACATCTTATCACTTCTGCCCTGTTCTGGTGGTTAGAAGAAAGTCACAGGCATCGCCCACTCTCATAGTTAAGGGATCACATGGCCACTTGAACACCAGGAAGCAGATTATCATTAGAGTTACTCTAAGTCTGTTTTCCAAAATCACTATCAACCTATGCAATTATATTAATATTTCATTGTATTTTGCCCTTTGTATGAAGAGGTGAAAAAAAACAATGATTATATTGCTGATAACAAGTATTAAGTTCACCAATTAATTTCAAACTAGAAATTGTTATGTAAATATTTAGTCTCTGATATTATAATTTAAATTGAAGTGAAGAAAAACAGAAATTAAAGAACATATAAATATACACTGATTAAAAATAGTATCTAAAAGAAAAAGAAAACTTGGAAATTTGTGATTTGTTGTAGCTTTTATTTTTTTTTTTTGGTGCTGGGGATTGAACTTAGGGGCATTCTAGTTCTACCTCTGGGCTACACCCCAGCCCTATTTTGTTTTTTGTTTGGAAATAGGGTTTCACTAAGTTGTAGAGGACCTTGCTAAATTTCTGAAGCAGGCTTTGAACCTGCAATCCTCCTGTCTCAGCCTCCCAATTACTGGGATTATAAATGTGTACCACCACACCCAGTTTGTTGTTAGTCTTCTTGAATTACCTTTTATAACATGTAAGGGCACAGCTCAATTTTTGTATGCATGTATAGCAAATAGTAATACATGTTTTTAATGAACTGAGATACATTCCAAAGGAAAGACAGCCCACTCTTCAACAAAGTACTTACATTCCAATGCCTGTTTCATGCATTCATTGGGTATGAAGGTACTGCCTCTGGTTAATAACTGGTCAAAAACTCAAAAGGAGATTCTTACTACCTATTGGAGTTTTTTTTTTCCATTAAGGTTAACTGTTAAAGCTAGATCTAATTAAAGCAATGTCTGCTTAAAATCCTCTAATGCATTCCATTTCATATAGAATAAAATCCAAAATTCTTAGCATAGTCTATAAGGCAGTATAATCTGATTTCTATTCACTTCTCCCAACACTTTTTTCCCATACTTACTTACTTACTTACTTACTTTATTTATTTGTCTATTTTATATTGTGGTACTGGGGATTGAACCCAGGGGCATTCTACCTCTGAGCTAGACCCCCAGCCCTATTTTATTTTTTTTTATTTTGAAACAGAATCTCACTAAGTTATTGCACATTGCCCTCAAGTCTGTGATCCTCCTGTTTCAGCCTCCCAAGTACTGAGATTATAGCCGTGGGCCACTGAGCCCAGCTTCTTCTCATATTCTGTATTTTTTTTTTATACTGAGGATTTAACCCAGGGGCCTTCTACCCCCAAGCTACAACCCAGCACAATTTTATTTCTTATTATGAAACAAGGTCTAAGTTGTTAAGGCTGGACTCAAACCTACAATCCTTCTGTCCCAGCCTCCCAAGTACTAGGATTACAGACATGTGTCACCAAGCCCAGCTTCTTCCCATACTCTAACTTCAGCCACACAGTCCTTCTGTTAGCTTCTTATTCAACTCATAGTCTGGCTGGCTTCATTGTTTCTGTGTCTGTGGTCATGGCAGAAAGGTGAGGCAAACCACAGCTGCTCATTTAGTGGTACCTAGGAAGCAGAAAGAGAGAGAAATAAGAGGCTGGGGACAAGGTATAGTCCTCAAGGGCACACCCCCAAGGACTCACTCCCTTCAACTGGACCCCACCTTCTAGAGTATCTACTCTGGAAGGTCCATTCAGCTAAGAAGTCATGAATGGATTGATTCATTGATGAGATCAGAGCCCTCATGATCTACTCACTTCCCCAAAGCTCCACCTCTGCACATTGCTGCCCTGGGGACTAGTTCTTCAACACATGAGCCTTTGGGGGAAATTCTAGACCCAAACCATTACAACTATAATATACAAAATCATTTTTTAAGAAATAAGAGAAATTTCCTGAAAACTAGATCTTGGAAACAGACCTCAAGATAGTTAAATAACTAGATAGAATCCATTCTTACATTAAAGGAGAATTGAAGCTGGGTGTGGTGATGTATACCTGTCATCCTAGTACTCAAGAGGCTGAGACAGGAGGATCTCAGGTTTGAGGCCAGCCTCAGCAACTTAGCAATACCATCAGCAACCTAGTAAAACCCTGTTTCAAAAAAAGAAAAAAGGGCTGGGGATATAGCTCAGAGGTAGAATGCTCCTGGATTAAATCCCTAGTACCAAAATAAATAAATACAGGAGAACTGAAAAATAAAAGAAAAAAATTTGTACTATAGTCTCAAATTTGATCAGCAATTACATTCAAAATCACCAAGAACAAAGAGATTCAAAGTGATTCTGAGATAGACTAGCATGATACGTATCCATTGTTATTTTATTGAAACATGGCATTAACCTGGAATTAATTCTTTTGGAATTAATGAATGCTGACTATAAAACGATCTTGGGTGATCTCATTCTCCTACTTCCACCAAGACATTTCCAATTTGCTAAGCTCTATAAGTGAACTCCATGGGTTCTATGGCATGTTGTTTTGTTTACCAGAGTTAAGCAAATAGGTGTTAACATCCAATGAGGATATCAGAGGGCTTTCTACTTTAACTTCCAAGGAACTTCTTCAAAGAAAGCCTGGTTATCTCCATTAACCCCAGGGTAGATGTTGCCTTCGACATTAAAGAGAGTGGAATACTTCTGCCATTGAAAAGGAGGTAGTGTTCTATGGAGTCAGCCACCCTTCCCTCTGCCCAGCAAACTAGAGCAAGACATTCTCTCTTCCTGTTCCCCTGAAGCATCGAGGGTACACTTAATCCAAAGATAGAAGGCACTTAAAACTTCAAGTCAAATTGATTGTAGCATTGTTTCCTTTACACCAAGCTTCTCTGCTAAATTTTCCCTGTTGTGACAAGCCATTTGAGTCCTCAAACCATTTCTTGTGTAATTGTTCAAGTCTTAGATTATCAGCATTATTTGGAGCAAATGCCTGCATTTTAATAGAAGATGTTGCAATTATGGCTGAGGTTTATAATCTCTTTGTAAGTAGGTTGAGCTTTGGAGCAACCAGACATTTTCAGGAGACATAAGCTTTATTTTCAGGGGCAGCAAAAGGGCAGATATTTCCAGCTGCCTCTAGTCATGTGACAGAAAGCAATGTGAAGGCCATTTATCCAGGGTGTTCATCCCAGGCAGGGTCAACTAAGCCCTGAGCACCTGTTATCTTTATTAGCACACACACTGCCTGAATTACTGTGATTATTGTCTCGACTCTTCCTTTTACTTTGCCTGTGGGGACTGTCTGCCAACATTTGGGGCTTCAACCAACAATGACAAGACCCCACAGGGGGCTGCATTTGGCTCTTGCCAGCCTGGGGAAGAACTGGAGCAGAAACAGAAGTTAGTCACTCGACTTTCCCACTTGATTTCAGTCTCTATCTGTCCTTCTAAAAATACCTATACAAAGTGTGCATATGTGTATTGTAGAGCAAAGACATCATTCACTTCAACTGCCCTCTAAGGCTGCTATATTTTTAATGGCACCCGAACTTCCAAGAAAATGAGGATTTTCTGAATCAAAGTTCCCAAGCCTATCAATAATGTAATGTCAGTTTCAGGATGGAAAAACTCATTTGAGCCTTAAAGAGACATTGATCATATGATATTCAATGCTAGATTTTTTTTGTTGTTGTTTAAAGTAAATTGGTTGTCTTCTTGAGGAATGTGTGGTCTGAAAACTATTCAGTCCAGTAACATCACTTTCATCACTAAGGAGAGCCCAGTCCATACACAGCACCATTGGATTTGAGGGCAGGCTGTACAGACATGAAGGATTTTTGCTGTACCCTTGTTCCTTCCTCCACCCCAGGACAACATAATCAGGAAAGGAAGAACTCAAATAAAATTACTAAAAGACTAAATTTAAAAAAATCTTAAGATCGTAGGAAGTGGCTTATGTATCATACAAGGAAGAGAAAGTATTTCTGCCTGAGTCAAGAAACAAAATAAGAAATCAGGAACATGTCAGAGTATAAGTACATAATTGAAGAATAAATTAGAAATCAAAGTGGGTAAATCAAGGTCTTCAAAAATTGAAAATCTTCACAATATTTGGAATGCCTCTGAACATGATCATCTCTGCTTGGTTATACCCAATCAAACAATGAAGGGTTTTTCTTAAAAGACTTTATTTAAATAGTTCAGGGAATTTGACACTCCCAAAGTTTGTGGATGCCAACATAACAAGGGTCCATGCACAGTAATAAAGTGATTACCAGACAATAAAAGCTGGGGAAAGACTACATACAAGGAGACAAAACATAAAAGAATCAATGCCTGAATTCCAAAGAACTGGCAAATTTGTTTTCTCGTGTTGTACAAGTAATCACAAATAATGTATTGCTGAAGCCCTATTCCCCAGTGTGATGATATTGGGAAGTGGGGCCATTAGGAAGTGACTGGTAATTGATCAGGTCATAAGGGTGGGGCACTCATGAGGGAATCTGTACTCATAAAAAGATGAAGACACAGGAAATCTCTCACAGATGTGGTGTGCACACACATGCACACACGCGCACACACACACACACACACACACACACACACACACATACATCTGACAAAGAAAGCCATGTGAGGTCATAACCAGTAAGAGGATCCGTACCAAGAGCCTGACCATGTTAGCACCCTGATCCAAGACTTTTGGCCTCTGGACCCAATATTTGTTGTCTAACCACCCATTCTGTGATATTTCATCACAGCAGCCCAAAGTCAAATGAGCCCAAATATCTCCACTATTACACTGCCATGTAGGTACCAAGTCTGCAGAACTCTGCTTTCAATAGCCCCAAACTTGCTTTGAGCCCTTTTCTTCAGCCTTTCCCCTCAAGGCAGAGCATGCCACGGTGATGTGCATACCTTAAGTCCTAGGAACAGTTCACGTGTCACGAGAGAAGGATTGATTCCTCAACTGAGGACCAACAGGGTCTTTGGCAGAAAAGAATTTTGGCACAAGTCAGTCAGTAACATAGACAGAGGTTTATTTAGAAAAGTAAGACATACACATTCAAGAGAGAACACAGGCCACCTCCACAGTGAGAGAGGCGCCTTAGGGAGTGCAGGGCTCTTCTTTTATAGGGACTTTTGTGAGGGGTGGGCAAACGGTGAGCTTGTGTGTGTGTGTGTGCCTGGGGGGGACTTGCTTCTCTTGATTGCAGAGCACCCAGCAGGGATGGCGTTCTGGGTCTTCTCAGAATCTTCGGGCTGATGTTATCTGGTTGATGGGTGGCACTTGGGTTGTACCAAGTGTCATTGACCTTTTTTTTTTTTTTTTTTTTTTTTTG
>PVJS01054891.1:0-12817 GCA_004027185.1 Glis glis | reverse complement strand
TATAAAAAATAGGCCCGGGGGTGTAGCTCAGAGGTAGAACGCCCCTGGGTTCAATCCCCGGTACTGCAAAAAAAAAAAAAAAGAAAAAAGAAATTACTTGGGCTGAGTGTGTGGCTCAGTGGTAAAGCATTACCTAGCATGCATGAGGCCCTGGGTTCCATCCCAGTACCACAAAAAAAAAAAAGAAAAGAAAATTAACTTTCCTGGCATAGTGGTACATGCCTGTAATTCTAGTACTTGGGAGGCTGAGATAGGAGGATTACAGGTTTGAGACCAGCCTCAGCAATTTAGCGAGACTCTCAGCAACCTAGCAAAACCCTGTTTCAAGACAAAAATTTAAAAAGAAAAAGGGCTGGGGGTGCAGCTCGGAGGTAGAACACCCCTGGGTTCATTCCCCAGTACCACAAAATAAATAAATAAATAATAAAAGCCAGTCATGGTGGTGCATGCTTGTAATTCCAGTACTTGGGAGGCTGAGACCTGGAGGATCCGGGTTTGTGACTAGCCTTAACTACTTAGTGAGGCCCTCTGCAACTTAGTGAGACTGTGTTTCAAAATAAAGAATAAAAAATAGGGCTTGGGGGTATAGTTCAGAGGTAGAATGCCCCTGGGTTCAATCCCCAATACCGCAAAAAAATAAAATAAAATAGGACTGGGGTATAGTTCAGAGTAGAATTCCCCTGGGTTCAATCCCCAGTACCAAGATAAATAAGTAAATAGGGCCGGGGGTATAGCTCAGAGGTAGAATGCCCCTGGGTTCAATCCCCAATACCATAAAATAAAAAATTTAAAAAAAGGTTTGGGGGATGTAGCTCAGAGCTATAATGCCCCTGGGTTCAATCTCCAGTACCACACACACAAAAAAAAGCCAGGTGTGGTGGCGCATGCTTATAATCCCAGTACTTGGGAGGCTGAGACCGGAGGATCCAGGTTCCCGGCCAGCCTCAGCTACTTAGTGAGGCCCTCTGCAACTTAGTGAGACCCTGTTTCAAAATAAAGACCAAAAAATAGGGCTGGGGTGGAGCTCAGAGGTAGAATGCCCCTGGGTTTAATCCTCAGTACCGCAATAAAAAAAAAGAATTTAACATATAGGCAATTTTACCTGCAGTGATTAGAGTTCTTTGCATCATTTTAATAATATAAATTTAAGCTAAGAGATCCACTTAGAACGATGTCTGGTATGCTTCTGGTTTGATATTCCAAAGACACTTTTTCTCTTCAAGGTCTCGGATCTGACAGAGAAGCTAGAGGAAAGGATGTATCAGGTGTATAATCACCACAGCAAGATCATTCAGGAAAGGCTCCAAGAGTTCACCCAGAAAATGGCGAAGATCAGCCACCTGGAAACAGAGCTCAAGCAAGTCTGCCACACTGTGGAGACCGTGTACAAAGACCTGTGTGTCCAGCCTGAGGTGAGAGTGACACTCTTGAGGGTTCGGGGTTGGGGCTCTCCTGAGGAAGGGGACTTGTAGTGGCTCAGCTGAGAGCAAATGTGAACCGGTGCCTGGAGTATTAGTGAGTGCCACCGCTGGCCCTAACACATAGGGGTCACACTCCTTGCAAAGCCAGTGGTCTCTTGCCACCTCATTTGTGACCCCAAGACACACTATGTATGCAAGTCAAGAAGTCAAACCACTAGCCGGGTGTGGTGGCACATGCTTGTAATCCCAGTACTTGGGAGGCTGAGACAGGAGGATCACAGGTTCGAAGCCAGCCTCTTAGTGAGGCTGTCAGTAACTTAGTGAGACCCTGTTTCCAAATAATAAAATAAAAAGGACTGGGGGTATAGCTTGGAGGTAGAAAGCCCCTGGGTTTAATCCCCAGTACCCCCCAAAAAAAACAAACAAAAAAAAGAAGTCAAACCACTGTCATGCCCCATCAGCTTTACACTGACAGACGGGACAAAGTGCATCCCTGCCAGTCAGCAGCTGCTCTCTCTGCCCCCAGTCCTGCAGCCCTGGCACACACCCGGGGGCCTGGGAAGTCCCTAACCTGGGTTTATTGACTGCAGCAGAGCCTGAGAGTCAGACATGGGCCAGGCCACTCTAGCATAAAGTCCTGATGTCCCAGTAACTCCCAGCCCCTATGTGTTCATTTCTCCTGTAAGAAACTCCTGAAGCTACTTCTCAGTAGTTACCAGTAAAAATGGCCCAACACCAAGGGTCAGACATGCAGGATCTTTATTTTCCTGTCCCTTATCCTGCTCCAGTATCCAACATAAATAAGGCACTACCCCAGGATGGAGGATGGAGGGTGCACAGTGAGCTCTGGTGCCCCTTCTCAGGGGACAGGCTTAGTGCTCCAGGTCATTCTCGGTGAAGTTGCTTCAATGTCACTGTCCAGCCCTCTCCCTGCCCCCACCAAGAGAAGCTTCTATCTTAAGGTAAATGGAGTCCAATCTCACCCACAATTGAAAATGAACTGAGAGACTCCGTTTTTTTGTTTTGCTTGTTTGTTTTTGGTACTGGGGATTGAACCCAGGGACATTCTACCTATACCCCCAACCCTAAAATAAAAATAAAAACCAGTGTCTGTCAGTTCCCACCATAAAAGTGGGAACCATCCACCACCTTCCAGACTAAACGTAGAGCACAGTGGTCCCAGGTCCAGCCAGGCATCTCTCCAGGAAGGGACTTCAGAGCATCCGGGTCCTCCGGTGAAGGGGGTTCACTTGCCAGCTGTGAATGCCTGAATTCCTGTGATTGCTCTTCCCAGGATCAGAGCGTGAATGTCATGTGTACCTGGACAAGATAAATACAGAGTTGGAGCCTTTGTTTTTTTTTTTTTTTGGTGCTAGGGATTGAACCCAAGAGAATTCTACCTCTGAGATACACCCCCCCAGCCCTTTTTATATTTGTTTTTGAAACAGGGTCTCACTTAAATTGCTGAGATTGGCCCTGAACCTATGATCCTCCTGTCTCAGCCTCCCAAGTACTAGGATTACAGGCATGCACCACTATGCCCAGCTTGGTTTAGAGTCTTAACACCTCCTAGCTTCCCTTTAAGTCAGTCTTCATATCCCTCTAGGCTGCCACTTCAGAAGAACAGATCTACAATGATGGTGACTGCTAATTGCTGCTGGGAGCTTCACGTCTTAGTGACAGCCACCAAGAGAAGGCTCAGAGGTCACTGTTCGGGCCACATTGAGAAGATTGTTTTTCACAGTTTTGTAACACAACTTGGCCAGAAAACAAAAACCAAAGTTCCTTGTACTAGGCCTAAAATGCAGTAGGTCTCGCCCCTGCCACGGGCCCAGCCATGGCACTCCCCACCCCACACACGCCCAGTGATTAAATGTTTGGTTTTCAACCCAGCCATGCATCCTTCAACAGAGGCCCAGAGAGCCTTTCAGCTACATGGAAATGTGACAAGAGGGACAAAAATCAAACAAACCAGAAAAACAGTCCTTGGAGTCCCCCACCCTGAAGCCACTCATCCCAGCTCCATTCCCTCACATTCAGTCATTTGCTCTTGCCCTGCTTCCAGCGTGACTGGCCTCCCTCTCACAGAGTCAAATAATTCCTAGCCCAAATCTGACCCATCCCTCTGCTGTGTAAAACCATATGGAGATCTCTCTGCTTGTCTTTAGAACCATCCACATGCTGTGGGATCTCCCTACCTGTCCCTCTCAATGTTTCTGGAATGTTCTATCCAGTGGTCTGATTTGGGAGCCAGATATGGTGGCACATGCCTATAATCCCAGTGCTTGGGAGCTAAGACAGGAGGATCACAGGTTTGAGGCCAGCCTCAGCAATTTAGCAAGACCCTTAGCAACTTAGTGAGACCCTGTTTAAAAAGAAAAAATAAGCGCCGGGCGTGGTGGTGCACGCTTGTAATCCCAGTACTTTGGGAGGCGGAGACCGGAGGATCCGGGTTCGCGGCCAGCCTCAGCACGCTCGCTCGCGCGCGCTCTCTCTCTCTCTCTCTCTCTCCTTAGTGAGGCCCTCCGCAACTTCGTGAGACCCGGTTTCAAAATAAAGTATAAAAACTAGGGCCGGGGGTGTAGCATGGAGGTAGAACGCCCCTGGGTTCAATCCCTGGTACCGCAAAAAAAAAAAAAAAAAAAAGGGCTGGGGGTGTATATAGAGGTAGAATGCCCCTGGGTTCAATCCCCAGTACCACAAAAAAAAAAAAGAAAGAAAGAAAGAAAAAGAAACAAGATTTAGGGCTGCAGGACCTCCCTCTGGCTCAGTTCCTTAGTCACTGGGGCTTGTAGGGAAGACATGCACTCCCACACAGGCTGTCTTTTCTACCTAGGAGCTCCTCTACCCAAGGAACTAATCCCTCCCTCTATTTCTGCATGGAACACTCTGGATTGCACTTTTTTTTTCTTTTCAATTATCTTTTTCCACATGTTATCTTCCCACCAAGCCAGGGATCGGGGCTCAGTGGGAGTCAAAGCCAATTTCAAGATGCAAACATCAGTCTTCTAGTAGCTTTTTCTCCTTTTGTTTCCTCTGAATGTAAAATGGGAGGTCCCTGTGCATGGCTTTACCCTCACTCCCCTGCACCCGCCAGCCTGCTGGGAATTGCACTTCACTCTGGGGACACTGCCAGGGCCGTCCCTGTATCTGAGTAATGCCTCCCCACCCCCCGCATGATGGGAGAAAAGGCTGGGAGTGATGCACGGGACCTGATGGAACCTCCGTGGCGCTTCGCAGTGTGTGTAGCACCTCACTTCCACAGTCCTCTGTGAGCAACCCCAGGTCACACCGCTACTTGGTGACAGCTACAGTAGGACTTAAGCATGATGTCCCACCCCTTGCCACTGTACCCTTCCCCAGCCACCAAGACTCCTGTGATCCCCCAGCCCCTACCTTCATAGGTGTTGACAGCCTCCAGATTCATGGCATGCCGGATCACGTGATACTCATCCGAAATTCCATTCCCTCCCAGCATGTCTCGGGCCTGGCGGGCAATGTCCAGGGCTTTTCCACAGTTATTCCTCTTCAGCAGGGACACCATTTCTGGGGTGGCCCTGAAAGCAACATGTGCATGTAAGGAATACTGTGTCCAAAGAACTGATCCACACGGGTATCCCTGCCACCCCAGCAAGCCCAGCTGGGGATAGGGGTCAGTAAGTCCAAGAGGAAGAGGAGAAGCGGAGGTCTTGGGGGCCACCGGCAGGGGACAGGGCCCTCCCACCACAGTGAACTCCCCCCACTCATGGCCCCTACTTGTCTTGGTCCTTCAAGCGGCCAAGCTGCAGGCAGGCGTGGAGGCCCAGTGTAATCTCCGTGAGCATGTCTGCTAGTTTCTTCTGAATCAGCTGGTTCTTGGCCAAGGGGACGCCAAACTGGATCCTGGACAGGCGAGGTCAGCTGAGGACTAGAGGGAAGCTCAGTCCCCTGTTCCAGGGCCCCGATGCTCCAGAAAGCCCTCCCAGGCCACCTCAGGGTGCCTAGGGCTCAGCCTGGTCCTGTTGTGGACTAGCCCTTCTCTGAGATGGGCTTCACAGACCATTTCATGGAGCAGGGAACTTTGGCCTGGTGGGCAGGACCTGGGGAATCACCGCTGGGCTATGGGATGGGCCCCATAGGCTGTGATAGGAAGATCACAGGACCCTCCATGGCCTGCACGCACCTGTCCAGGGTGTACTGCCGGGCAGTGTGCAAGCAGAACTCAGCAGCTCCCAGCACACCCCATGTGATACCATAGCGGGCATTGTTGAGGCAGCCAAAGGGACCCTGTGGGTCAACACGGGAGACACTGAGCCAACTCTGCACAGGGGAAACCCCCTCCATGACACCCCAGATAGGGAGGACCAGACCCTGGCAGCAAGGCTCAGGTGGGGCAGGCCTCACTTAGTGCATGCTCAATCTAAATTTGCACATGATCCTACTCAGCCTGGGACCTGAGCCTGACACTCAGATCTAAGAGGCTGATGTCAGGAGACAGAAAGAAGCCCATAAGCACAAGGCTTGAGTTGGTTCAGGCCCATATGTATGCAGGGCAGAACCAAGATGAGCAAGATGGTCACCGAAAAAGGGGCCACTGTCACATAGTGAGTCAGTCTGAGCTTTAAGAATCACCACGGTAAGCCGGGTGTGGTGGCACACGCTTGTAATCCCATTACTTTGGGAGGCGGAGACCAGAGGATCCGGGTTCGCGGCCAGCCTCAGCTCTCTGTCTCTCTCTGTCTCTCTCTCTACTTAGTGAGGCCCTCTGCAACTACATGAGACCTGGTTTCAAAATAAAGTATAAAAAATAGGGCCGGGGGTGTAGCACGGAGGTAGAACACCCCTGGTTTCAGTCCCCGGTACCACAAAAAAAAAAAAAAATCACCACTGTGAGCTGGGTGTGGTGGCGCACGCTTGTACTCCCACTACTTGGGAGGCTGAGACAGGAGGATCCGGGTTCCCAGCCAGCCCCAGCCACTTAGGCCCTCTGCAACTTAGTGAGACCCTGTTTCAAAATAAAGAATAAAAAATAGGGCTAGGGGTGTAGCTCGGAGGTAGAATGCCCCTGAGTTCAATCCCCAGTACTGCAAAAAAAAAAAAAAAAAAAAGGTTGAGTGTAGGTGGGTATGGTGGCGCATGCTTATAATCCCAATACCTGGGAGGCTGTGATAGGAAGATCACAGGTTCACAGCCAGCCTCAACAACTTAGCAAGGCCCTCCACAACTTAGTGAGATCCTGTTCCAAAACAAAAAATAAAAGGCTGGGGGAAGCCGGGTGTGGTGGTATACACTTATAATCCCAATACTTGGGAGGCTGAGACAGGAGGATCACAGGTTCGCAGCCAGCCTCAGCTACTTAGTGAAGCCCTCTGCAATTTAGTGAGACCCTGTTTCAAAATAAAGAATAAAAAATAGGGCTGGGGGTATAGCTCAGAGGTAGAATGCCCCTGCTTGCAATCCCCAGTACTACTAAAAAAAAATAAAAATAAAAGCACAGGGCCTTGTCTGTTTGGTGCCACCTGGGAAAGGTGAACTAGCAGTTGACCCAACACCAGTTTCCAAAGCAGGCACCACTCACCGCCAGGCCGGACACATTGGGCAGCACATTCTCCTCCGGTACCTCCACGCTGTCCATGATCACCATGCCCGTGGCCGAGGCCCGCAGGGAGAACTTGCCCTCAATCTTGGGGGCCGAGAGGCCCCGCATCCCCTTCTCTAGCAGGAAGCCCCGAACGCGGTCATCTTCACACCGAGCCCATACTATAAACAGGTCAGCCACGGGCGAGTTGGTGATCCTGAAGGCAGGGCAGTCAGTGAGGGGTCTGGCTGCTGGGCCACTGCCCCGTCCACCCACCTGTCCGCCACTCAGGTCCCTCACCAGGTCTTGGTCCCATTGAGGGTGTAGCTCTTGCTAGATGGATTATGGCGGGCCCTGGTCTCCATGCTGCTGGGGTCACTCCCGTGATTGGGTTCCGTAAGCCCGAAGCAACCCAGAAGCTCCCCCTTGGCTGCAGGCACAAGACAAGGTAACGGGGCTGCCCATCTTCTGTTCATCCCCTCAAACAAAGATTATCAGCTTTCCCACCGAGCCAGGCTCCTTGACCAAGGCAGTGATCACCCCGCCTTCACAGCATATCCAGGTAATGGAGGACATGGACCCCCAGGCCATAATCCCAATGCCATTATGGGGAGGAGACCCCAGGGAATCCAGGAAGGAGTTTGGAGTGTCTTGAAGGACACCAAGAAGTTAAACAGGAGCAAGATGTGGGGAAGAGTGATTCTGGCAGAGGGAACAGAATGTAGAAAGGCCCAGTGGTACATCAGGAGAATCCCAAGTAGCTGAGCCTGGCTAGGGAGGAGCAATCAAGAGTGGTCAGAGCCTGGTGTGGTAGAGCATACGTATAATCCATCCCAGCACTTGGGAGGCTAAGACAGGAGGATTGCAGGTTCAAGGACAGCCTCAGCAACTTAGTGAGATGCTGTTTCAAAATAAAAAATAAGAGCAGGATGTGGTGGCACACGCCTGTGATCCCAGTACCTGGGAGGCTGAGACAGGAGAATTGCAAGTTTGAGGACAACCTCAGCAAGTAGTAAAACTCTCATCAACCTAGGGAGACTCTGTTTCAAAATAAAAATAAAATAGGTCTGGGGTGTAGCTTGGAGGTAGAATGTCCCTGGGTTCAATCCCTAGTACCACAAAAACAAACAAAATAAAAAATAAGGCCAGGTGTGGCATACACTTGTAATCCCAGTACTTGGGAGGCTGAGACAGGAGGATCGCAGTTTCTCGGCCAGCCTCAGCAACTTAGTGAGGCCCTCCGCAACCTAGTGAGACCCTGTTTCAAAATAAAAAAAATAAAAACAGGGCTGGGGGTGTAGCTCAGAGGTAGAATGTCCCTGGGTTCAATCTGCAGTACCACACACACACACACAAATAGGGCTGAGGGTGTAGCTCAGAGATAGAATGCCCCTGGGTTCAATGTCCAGTACCAAAAAAGAAAAAAAGAATAAGAAAAAATGAGAGAGGCCAGAGATGAGGTGGAAAGGTCAGCAAAGGTCTGGTCATGCAGAGCCCCATGGGCCCAGTTAGGAAATTGAGACTTTATACTTTAGAGTGGGATATGGAGCACAGAAAGCAAATCAGAAAGGAGAGGATGGTGGTGAGAGAGAGGTGGAGTCAAGAGAGACCTAGGAGGGCCTGTATGGTGGCCCACACCTGTAATCCCAGTACTTGAGCAGTTAAGACAGGAGAATTGCAGGTTCAAGGCCAGCTTCAGCAATTTAGTGAGGTTCTCTGCAACTTGGTGAGACCCTGTTTGGGGATTTTTTGTGGAACTGGGGGTACAACCTATGGGCCTTCTACCTCTAGGCGATACCCCCAGCCCCATTTTATTTTTTATTTGGAAACAGTGTCTAAGTTGCTGAGAGCTTAAGTTGCTGAGGCTGACTTCAAACCTGTGATCCTCCCGTCTCAGCCTCCCAAGTACTGAGATTATAGGCATGTGCCACCATGCCCAGCTAAGATTTTTTGTTTTGGTACTAGGGATTGAACCCAGAGGCATCCTACCTCCAAGTTACACGCCCAGCCCGATTTTATTTATTTGGAAAGAGGGTCTCACTAAGTTGCTGAGAGCCTCACTAAGTTGCTGAGGCTGGCTTTGAACCTGGGATCCTCCTGTCTCAGCCTCCCAAGTACTGGGATTACAAACGTGTACCACCACGCCCGGCTTTAGTGAGACCCCCTTTTTTTGTTCTTTTCACTACTGGGGACTGAACCCAGGGCATTCTATCTCCAAGCTACGCCCCTAGCCCTATTTTTTATTCTTTATTTTGAAACAGGGTCTCACTAAGTTGTGGAGGGTCTAAGTAGCTGAGGCTGGCCGTGAACCTGTGATCCTCCTATTTTAGCCTCCCAAGTACTGGGATTACAAGAATGTACCACCACACCCGGCATGAGACCCTGTTGTTTTGCTTTTTTTTTTTGTGTGTGTGTGTGTGTGTATGTGTGGTACTGGGGAGTGAACCCAGGAGCTTTCTACCTCTGAGCTCCATCCTCAGCCCAATTTTTTATTCTTTATTTTTTGAAACAGGGTCTCACTAAGTTGCTGAGGCTGGCCATGAACCTGCAATCCTCCTGTCTCAGCTTCCCAAATACTGGGATTACAAGTGTGTGCCACCATGCCTGGCTAGTATCCCAATTTTAAAATAAAAAATTATATAGGGCTGGGGTTTAGCTCAGAGGTAGAATGCCCCTGGGTCCTATTCCCAGTACCACAAAAATAAATAAGTGAATAAATAAATAAATAGGGCTGGGGGTGTAGTTCAGTGGTTGAAAATGCTTCTGGGTTTAATCCCCAGTAAGAAAAAACAAAACAAAAATAGAGAGACCGACCTAGGAGGAAGATAGTCAGGGCTGGCAAGGGCTCAGATGTCCAGGTTTGCCCCAGGGCTTGGCATGGGGACTCAGGTAGCCATTGGTGCCATTTGGGGAGGAGGAGGCACTACTGAGGATTGAATCGAGGGCTTGGCACATGGTAGGCAAATGCTCTACCACAGCTACAGCCCCAGCCCTTTTCATTTTTTATGTTGAGACAGGGTCTTGCTAAGTCCTCCTGCCTCAGTTTTCTAAGTGGGTAGGATTACAGGCGTGCACCACTGGCCCATCTGTGCAGTCACTGAGGTAGGGGGAGAAGGTAAGCTTGGGGGACAGCTGCACCCTTGCATTCCAGATCACAGAGGCTGTTGTCCTCCCACCAGGCCCCACAGGCAGCTGCTCACCCAGCCGGGGCAGGTACTTCTTCCGCTGCTCCTCGTTGCCATAGGCATAGATGGGGTACATGACAAGGGAGGACTGGACGCTCATCATCGACCGGTAGCCACTATCCACCCGCTCCAGCTCTCGGGTGAGGAGCCCATAGGCCACCGATGAGACCCCAGCACAGCTGTAGCCTGGGGGTATCAGAGAAGGAGCAGGTAGGACGTCAGGGGCCAAAGTGCAGTCCAGCTGGGACCAGGGACTTCCAAGTCCCCAGAGACACTAGAGGCAGGCACAGAGATGGCCTTAGCTAAGGGGGGGGGGCTTCTCATCCCCACAGCTGCTTTCAGAAGGAAAGATACCCAGTCCCATTTTACAGATTTGGAAACTGGGACTGAGGGAAAGGAAGGGCTTTGGGACACAGTGGGGTCTGCAGAGTAGAGAGGGAAATTTGTCCCTACCTTTGATGGTAGGTCCCAGCACACCCAGCTCCCCCATCTCATAGACGATGTCCCGATGAAAAACTGTCAAGAAACAGATGCAAGAGTTCAGACCCAGCCCCAGGGACAGAAGCTCCCAGAGGCTACAACAGGCAGAGCTGGTATGAGTGGCTCCAGTGGGGAGGGCTGAGGGGTGCCCATCCAGCCGCCTGCGCACCTTCGTTGCGATTGGCCAGCAGGATGCGAGGCATGAGTTTCTCCTGGCAGTAGGTGCGGAAGGTGTCCCTGATGAGGATCTCATCTGCAGTCAGCTGTTCCTCCAGCACCAGCGGGTCGCGCCAGTTGAACTCGGGACCAGAGGCTGGGGCAGGGACTCGACTCAGTTCAGCCCACCCCACCACCGGCCCTCGGCCTACACCTTTAAGCCGCACCCCTCCAGCCCACCTCGCCCCCTGCTCATGCAAAGGTGACTCTTTTCCAGGCCTGCAGGGACAGGACACCCCACTACCTTAGCGCCTCTGACCCTGGGCATGACCCTGCGTGCCCTCCCGGCAAGCCCTGGGATTCAGGGACAGAGTCCTCCTGGGGCAGACAGACAGCTGGACAGGGGCCGAAGACGCACAGCCTGACCATGAGTCCTTACATCTGGCGGGTTGGTTCTGTGTCCTCCCACTCTTCTCTGCAAACACAGGATGGAAAATTCAAGTCCCCAGCCCCTAATCCTTCCCTCCCCACCCAACCCAGAGCCCGGCACTGACCAGTGTGCACTGCCGCCAAGCCCCAAGTGCGCAGGACTCGCAGGCGGGGCCAGCAGCTCGGCAGCCGCACGGAGACGCCTCGCAGGGCCATGCAAGCAGCGAGGGGCGAGCGTTGCAAGGACGGCGACCTGGAGGAGCGGAGGCGTCAGGGACCGACGGACCTGGCCCCCAGAGCCCTGTACCTGATGCCTCCAGAGCACCACCGAGGTCACAGTACAACGGACCAAGGCATTTGACTTCAGCCCGAGGTGGGCGGAGCGGTGGCAGAATGGCCCTTCTCATTGGCTGCTCCTAGGACCCGACTCCTCCGTGGCTCTGCCTCTTAAAAGAGTTAAGGCGGACGCGTTGGTGGAGGCAGGCGCGCCCAAGCAAAGGCGACTTAGCCCCTTTAAGAAGCCAAACAAGGAAGGGGCGGAGGGCGAGTGCGAAGGCGATTGGCCAGCTGTATTCCTTATTTGATTGGCCTTAGAGGGCTCAGCCTACTCTCCGTTTAGCCAGTTGCAGGGGGCGTGTGCCCAGGAATCCCAAAGTTAAATAAGAAAACTGAGGCACAAGGAAAGAGTCCTGGCACTGCAGAGGCCAGATAACAAGGTCTCTATTTTTTATTTTGTGGTACTGAAAATTGAACCCAGGAGCGTTCGACCTCCGAGCTACACCCCCAGCCCTATTTTATTTTATTTTTTTTTTAAACAGGGTCAGCTGGGCGTGGTGGCGCACGCCTGTAACCCCAGTACTTGGGAGGCTGAGACAGGAGGATCTCAGGTTCGATGACAGCCTCAGCAACTAGTGAGACTCTCATCAACCTAGTGAGCCCCTGTTTCAAAATAAAAATAAAATAGGGCTGGGGGTGTAGCTCGGAGGTAGAATGCCCCTGGGTTCAATCCCAGCACCAAAGAAAAGAAAAAGAAAAGAAACAGGGTCTTACTAAGTTGCTGAGACTGGCCTTGAACCTGAGATCCTCCTGTCTCAGCCTTCTAAGTACTAAGATTACAGGTGTGGGCCACCACACCTGGCTCGAGGTCTCCTCTAATGGGGTCCTGGTGGAGGGGAAGGTGGGTCGGGAAAGGGAGATCCTAGTCCAACCTGTCAGTCTATCCCAGCAGGCACCTGTAGATACATATGAGTCGTGTGTGTGTGTGTGTGTGTGTGTGTGTGTGTGTGTGTGTGTGTGTGAGAGAGAGAGAGAGAGAGAGAGAGAGAGAGATTTTGTGATTCTGTGTGTCTTTGTTGTGTTTGTGCCTGAGTAACTGTATCTGATTTTCTCTTTTCTTTTTGTGGTACTGGAGATTGAACCCAGGGGCATTCTATCTCTGAGCTACACCCCCAGGCCTATTTTCTTTTCTTTTTTATTTTGAAACAGGGTCTCACTAAGTTGCTGAGGGCCTTGCTACATTGCTGAGACTGACCCCAAACCTGTGATCCTCTGTCTCAGTCTCACAAGTACTGGGATTATAGGCTATCTGT
>PVJS01054890.1:0-12819 GCA_004027185.1 Glis glis | reverse complement strand
GAGAGACAGGAAGAGAGAGAGAGACAGAGCTGAGGCTGGCCGCGAACCCGGATCCTCCGGTCTCCGCCTCCCAAAGTACTGGGATTACAAGCGTGCGCCACCACGCCCGGCTTAGGGCAAATTTTTTTAAAGGAGAAACTTAAACTTAGGAAACTTTAAGATGTGGAAATACTGGGCATGGTGGCACACAAGTAACTGTAAGCACATACGATGGCCTGACCTCAGGGGTTCAAGACCAGCCAGGCGTGGTGGCGCACGCTTATAATCCAGTACTTGTGAGGCTGAGTCAGGAGGAACGTAGGTTCACGGCCAGCCTCAGCAGTTCGTGAGGCCCTCCACAACTTAGTGAAACCCTGTTTCAAAATAAAGAATAGGCCGGGCGTGGTGGCGCACGCTTGTAATCCCAGTACTTGGGAGGCTGAGACAGGAGGATCTGGGTTCGCAGCCAGCCTCAGCTACTTAGTGAGGTCCTCCGCAACTTAGTGAGACCCTGTTTCAAAATAAAGAATAAAAAGTAGGGCTGGGGGTGTAGCTCGCAGGTAGAATGCCTCTGGGTTCAATCCCCAGTACAGCAAATAAAAAAAACCAAAAAACAAAATAAAGAATAGAAAATTGGTCCCCAGTACCACCACACACACACACACACAAAAAGGCAACATAGCAAGACTACATCTCAAACAAAGAAAGCAAGCCAGGCCTGTAATCCCAGCAACTCAGGAGGCTGAGGCAGGAGGATCACAAGGTCAGGTTTGAGGCCAGCCTGGACAACTTAGCTAGACCCTGTCTCAAAAATAAAAAATAAAAAATGCTGGGGATGTAGCCCCTGGTAGAGGAGCGCTCCTGGGTTCAATCCTCAATACTGCTGAAAAGAAAAAAATTCCTTATAAGATATTTATTTTTCTTTTTCACAGGGGGCAGTCTAAACTTCACAGAGGGGAAATCAAGTTAAACTCGGAGCTGGATGTAGATGATGCCATTCTGGAGAAGTTCGCCTTCTCCAACGCTCTTTGCCTGTCAGGTGCGCCCTGCCGCGCTCTGGAGAGGGTTTAAGCCTTGTCTCATTAAAGGAGGTGTGAGGATCTGGTGAAGGTTTCAGCATGCTTTTACAGAACACTTGGAAAAGTTTTAGCATCCTTTTTTTTGTCCTAAAGAAAAAGTGTATAGTAGATAGTATAAAATGTAGTATCTGTGATGAAGTTACTCATTCCTTGTTAATTGTACTGATAAAGCTAACCTTCTGGCCAGGCGTGGTGGCACACGCTTGTAATCCCAGTACTTGGGAGGCTGAGACCGGAGGATCTGGGTTTGCGGCCAGCCTCAGCTACTTAGTGAGGCCTCTGCAACTTCGTGAGACCCTGTTTCAAAATAAAGAATAAAAAATAGGGCTGTGAGTGGAGCTCGGAGGTAGAACGCCCCTGGGTTCAATCCCAGTACCGCAAAAAAAAAAAAAAAATCCAAAATTCTGCCACACGTAGCATTGATCTGCCCACAGGACTTGGAAGTCTGCCTTTCCTCTGTTTCCGCTTTAGTGCTGTCCTTTAGCATAGCAACTAATTACTCTTAAGTTTTAGTTTCTGGTTCTTAGTATACATGCTTCTTAAACCATTGTTGAAATAGCAGCAAACACACTAAGCAATTATGCATTTTGTATAAACATGAATATGATGATAAAAAACTGTTCAATCTTAATTTTTTTTTCTAGTGAAACTGGCTATTTGGGAAGCAACACTGGATAAATTTATTGAATCTATTCAGTCAATTCCAGAGGTAATTACATCAACTTTATGTTTGTTTTTAAAGGATTGATTTCTATTTAGGAATAATACAAATTTCCCAATATAACTATATGGATATATAAGAGCATAATAAAGTAATAATAAACACCAGGAAAGCTACACAGAATTTAAGCAAAAAAAATACTCTTCCAATTATATATAAAATGATGAAATAAGAATTTTCATGTGTTTGTGTATGTGTGTTACTGGGAATTGAACCCAGGGACATTCTACCTCTGAGCTACATCCTTAGTCCTATTGTATTTATTTATTTTTTATTTGGAAACGGTCTCACTAGGTTGCTGAGAGCCTTGCTAAGTTGCTGAAACTGTCTTCCAACCTGCGATCCTCCTGTCTCAGCCTTCCAAGTACTAGGATTATAGCATGTGCCACCACACCCTGCTTTCATATCTTTTTTTTACATTTTAAAACTTCAAGTTACTTTCCTGTGATGTCACAGTATTTTTATTATAACTGAACTAAAGGGAAAAAAGCATGTGGGGGAACGGTGAAATCTTTCTTTTTGTGCTTAAGAAAGCAGTATTTTGCAGCTGGGCGAGGTGGCACATACCTGTACTCCCAAGTACGTGGGAGACCTGAGGCCAGCCTCAGCAACTTAGGGAGACCCTGATTCAAAATAAAAACTAACAAGGGGTGGGGGAGCTGGGCGTGGTTCGAGCCCTAGCCTCAGCAACTTAGTGAGGCTTTCAGCAACCTAGTGAGACCCTGTTTCAAAATGAAAAATAAAATAGAGCTGTGGGTGTAGCTCAGAGGTAGAATGCTCCAGGATTCAATCCCCAGTAGCAAAAAAAAAGTATATTGCTAAATTTTGAGAAAAATAGTGACGTGAAAAATGTATGTATAGCTATATTTACTATATAAAATTGTAAATATGTAGTTATATTAAATTTTCAGTACATTAAAAATCATTTTTATTGTAACTATTTTTGTTTTTACTGTGTTGTGACAGTGTAATTGATTATTGTTGGAAGAAGAGGCCTTGCTTTTCTGATAAGATGAGGAATGTATATCATAGGGAATACTGATTTGAAGAACATACTAGCTTTCGGTTACTTGAACAAAACACCTCAGATAATCAACTTTATAAGGAGGAAAAGTTTATTTTGTCTCACAGTTTGGAGGTTTGTCCATGGTTGGGCAGACCCATTGCTTTGGGGCATGTGGCAAGAAAGCATAGAAATTTTGGGGTGTTAGGACATGCATCTGGACATAGTCATGTAAAATTTATATAAAGTTAATTTTTTTTTTGGCGGTACTGGGGACTGAACCCAGGGGCATTCTACCTCCAGGCTACACCGCCAGCCCTATTTTTTATTTTGAAACAGGGTCTCACTAAGTTGTGGAAGGCCTCACTAAGTAGCTGAGGCTGGCTGTGAACCTGTGATCCTCCTGTCTCATCCTCCCAAGTACTGGGATTACAAGCATGCGCCATCACGCCAGCATAAAGTTAAAATTATGCCCCTTTAGAATCTGCTTGATAGACCTAAATCTTACTGGAAAAAATATATATACATTTGTCCCTCAGTATCCATGAAGGATTCATTCTGGGATGCTTCTCCCCTACCCCAGGATACCACATATTTATATGAAATGGCACAGTATTTTAATCTAATCCACACACACCCTCCTTTATTCTTTAAATAATTTGCAGGTTACTTATAGTAGCTAAGACAACGTAAGTACCATGTCAGTAGTTATTACACTGCGTTGTTCAGGGAGCAGTGCCGAGAATAGTCTCTGTGCATTCAGTACAGATGCACTTTTTTTAAAAAAAATAGTCTTGATTCGTTGTTAGTTGAATCCACAGATGTAGAACCCACAAATACAGAGGGCCAACTGTGTATGTGTTTTTCCCCCTCCCAAATAGGCTTTAAAAGCTGGGAAGAAAGTGAAACTCTCTCATAAAGAAGTTATGCAGAAAATGGGTGAACTCTTTGCCCTAAGGTAAAATTTTTCTCTTGTAAATAGAATGTTTCATATATTTAACAATCTCAAGAAAACATTCCTGTTGTTCTGTAGTAAAAAGCAAATATTAAGCCAGGTGTGGTGGTGCACGCCTGTAATCCCAGTACTTTGGGAGGCTGAGACAGGAGGATCCACAGATTCGAGGACAGCCTCAGCAAGTAGTGAGACTCTCAGCAACCTAGTGAGACCCTGTTTCAAAAACAAAAAAGTAAAAAGGGCTGTAGTGTAGCTCAAAGGTAGAACGCCTCTTGAGTTCAATCCCCATACCACAAAAAAATAAAATATTTATACTTTATGGGAATTATAGCTGTTTTCCTTTCATTAATTATAAGGAGGGAGAACCCTTACCCATGAGAAGCGAGCAGGCTACATTAGGACTATACTGGAAGACATTCCGCACGTGCGAGAGAGACCATAATTAGTCTACATCAAGGGCACAGTAGATGTTCTTTGAAGGTAGGAAGATATATTCTAGAATTTGGTTAATGGGAAGCCCAGTAAAAATATGTCACTGCATCATAATGGTAAATCACTTAATTGCTACAGAACAGTTTATGTACCATATTTCATTAAATAGGAGTCACCATAAAATGCCACAGGTGAGGAAAACCCTACCACTTAAACTACAACAATGCTTATGTATGTATGTATATACGTATGTACATACGTATTTATTTATTTATTTATTTATTTATTTATTTATTTATTTATTTTGTGGCACTGGGGATTGAACCCAGGGGCATTCTACCTCTGAGCTACACCCCCAGCCCGATTTTATTTCTTATTTGGAAACAGTGTTACTGAGTTGTGGAGGGCCTCACTAAGTAGCTGAGGCTGACTTCGAACCTGTGATCCTCCTGTCTCAGCCTCCCAAGTACTAGGATTACAAGCGTGCGCCACCATACGAGGCTTATAACAATGCTTTTTATCATAGAATTCAAGTTTTATACTTACAGCCCTTTCAGTCTTATTTGGTATAGATCTATCACATTCTCTCTTGAGCATGTGCAAAAGAAAGCTCGAGGGAAATAATTGTTTAAGGTGAGAACAACTAAGTCACAGGTGTCACTACAACAGGCACTATCAATTGGAAGATGCCTCCCATTTTTAGAGATTTTATTTATTTATTTATTTTTGCAGTACCGGGGATTGAACCCAGGGGCATTTTACCTCCGAGCTACATCCCCGGCCCTATTTTTTATACTTTATTTTGATACCGGGTCTCACGAAGTTGCGGAGGGCCTCACTAAGTAGCTGAGGCTGGCCACGAACCCAGATCCTCCGGTCTCCGCCTCCCAAGTACTGGGATTACAAGCGTGCGCCACCATGCCCGGCTCCCATTTTTAGAGATTTTAAATGGAAAGGATTATGTCCTAAAATTGATGTAGTGCATGCTTTAAATAAATGTCTAGAAATGTTTTCGGGTTTTTTATTTTTGTAACTTTCCCAGGGTTTATGGAGTGAAACACCCTGAATATTGCTATTTCTCTCACCAGGCAGTATTGTCCAGCTTCGTCCTTCTGAGTGTGTGCAGTGAGTTCCCAGAGCTCCCTGTAAATGTTTACCTAAGAGTAAACATGCTCCCTGGACGCTCTGCCTGGAGAGAGGTGGTCCAGTGCGTCATCAGCCCTGCGTTTCTCATAGCTCAGGGACCCTCATTCAGGGTCATTCATCCGGAGCATCCCACCACGAATCTAAAGCTGTGTGTTTTCTAAGAAGTAAAGGAGAGAGATTCTTCTCTCCTGTTTATTCTCTTGGTAATGCAAGCCAAGTCTGATATAGTGAATTATAACATCAAAAGTAGCCAGGTGTGGTGGCTCATGCCTATAATCCCAGTACTTGGGAGGCTGAGACAGGAGGATCACAGGTTCAAAGCCAGCCTCCGCACTTTAGCAAAGCTCTTAACAACATAGTGACACCTTATTTCCAAATAAGAAATAAAATCGGACTAGGAGTGTAGCTCAAAGGTAGAGTGCCTCTGGGTTCAATCCCATTACCACAAAACAACAACAAAATAAAACTTTTTAAAGTGTGCTTAGACCTCATGTAAAAAGGGTAGAAGCTAGGTGTGGTGGCACACGCTTGTAATCCCAGTACTTGGGAGACTGAGACAGGAAGATTGTAGGTTTGAGGCCAGCCTCAGCAACTTAGCAAGACTCTCAGTAACCTAGCAAGACCCTGTTTCAAAACAAAAAATAAAAAGGGCTGGGGGTGTAACTTGGAGATAGAATGACCCTGGGTTCAATCCCTAGTAACACACACACACACACACACACACACACACACACACACACGAAACTGAGAGAGAAAGGGAATGAATGTGTAGTGTTTGCTTATTCAAAGTTTATATAATCATTGGAAGGATACAGAGGAAATTCAACAATGGCCAACGATAGGGAGTAAGAGAAAGGAAAAAGTGGAGATAAGAATAGGAATAGGCCAGGCGTGGTGGCCATGCCTGTAATCCCAGCTACTTGGGAGGCTGAGGCAGGAGGATCAAAAGTTTGAGGCCAGCCTAAGCAATTTAGTGAGACCTTATCTCAAAATAAAAAATAAAAATGGCTTGGGGTATAACCCAGTAGTAGAGCACTTTCCTAACATGCTTAAGGCCCTGGGTTCAATGCCCAGAACTACAAAAATAAATAAATAATAAGAGTAGGATTTATTACCAGGTATGGTGGCACATGTCTGTAATCCCAGTATTTGGGAGACTGAGACAGTAGGATCACAGGTTCCAGGACAGCATCAGAAATGTAGTATGGCTCTCAGCAACCTAGCGAGACTCTATCCTGGAACAAAAAATAAAAGAGGGCAGTGGGGGGGGTATAACTTGGAGGTAGAATGCCCCTGGGGTCAGTCCTCACGACCAAAAAAAATTACCAGATTTTACCTTTTTTATGTTTTTTTAAATTTTGATCCACATGATTATCTATTCTCCTAAAACACATGCATATATACTGTACAACTTTTGTAATGAAGAAAAGAAACAAGCTTGGGAATTAAAAACAAAATAAGCGTGTTTTCATATTATTTTGTAAATAATACTGTTATTAAAGACTGGATTAGTTTGGTTGAGAATTTTTATGTTTTTGTGGTGCTGGGGATCGCACCCAGGCCCTCTGGCATGCACACGTCTTACCCCTGAGCTAGATCCCTAGCCCTGAGAATTTTGAAATTCTTCTGTAAACTTTTAATGTTATGTTTCTCATAAGTATTTGGTAGAGGTCTACATTTAAACATGTTTTCATATAGCACTATATAAATATGAACTATAATAATAGAAAACAATGATTTTTAATTAAAGATAAATAAAAAGTTTTAATTTTTCCTTTTTTAAGGCACCGTATAAACTTAAGTTCAGACTTCTTGATCACTCCTGATTTCTACTGGGACAGAGAAAACCTGGAAGAACTTTATGATAAAACTTGTCAATTCCTTAGTATAGCTCGAAGAGTTAAGGTATGTACTTTGCACTTTTACTAAGAGAAAAAGACATTTTGTTGCTAGTAGTTTGTATGAATATGGAATTTTAAATTAAGTGAATGTGTTAACTGCTTTTGGGGAAATAATATGTTTGACTTCTATTCAGATCTCTTTAGATTTCCCCTTTTTCTTGTCCTCCATAAAGTCGTGTTTTAACTTTTTGTGTCAGAGGATCTTCTGGTATCTGCTTCAAATACCAGATAAGGTTTGGAGTTTGAAGCCCTGTCAGTCCATTAGGAAGTTCTTTTTAGGTTTCAAGCAAGTGTTTTGGGGGTCCCAAACTCTTATGGTAAAAGTGAAAATTGAAATAAACTCAGAAAAGAAACCTATAAGCCGGGCATGGTAACCCACGTCTGTAATCCCAGAATTTGGGAGGTTGAGAGACAGGAGGATTGCAGGTTCGAGACTAGTCTCAGCAACTTAGGAAGACCCTGTTTCAAAATAAAAAAGGCTGGGGGGGTATAGCTTGCAGGTAGAATACCGCTGTGTTCAATCCTCAGTACCCATCCCCCCTCCCAAAAATAAAAAAAAGACTTAGCCAAAGAGTAGGAACATACAGAATTGCTCTTCTTGTGTTTTCTCAAAATTGCCTGACATCCTCCACAGCAGACATCTCCAATTGGTCATATAAGTGAAAGGCAGCTATAACGTGCCAGGCTTACAGTCCTCACCACTAGCACGCTAAGTACTCATTTCATTACCCAGTCTCACTCTGAGGCGTCTCTCTGGTGGTAAATCTTCCACGTGAGTTTTGAAGCATACCTACGGGTTCTCAAACTACGTTTCTCAGAGCACTTCTTCGCATCCCCAACGCAGTTAAGACTAGTTGAACTGTGTGAGTGATTCTTCAGAAGGGGCTTGTGTTAGTCATCTTTCCATCACTATAACAAAGCATCTGAGGTAATCTGTTTATAAAGAGAATAGGTTTATTTCGGCTCACAGTTTTGGAGTTTCCAGTCCATGATAGATTGGCCCCATTGTTTTGGGGCTGTGGAAAGAAGAAAGTACGTCATGGTGGAAGTGTGGTAGAGCAAAGAAGTACTTACATCACAAGCAGGGAGCAATAAGAAAAGGAAGAGTCAGGGTCCCACATCCCTTTCCCAATGACTTAAAGACCTGCTAAGCTCTACCTCTTTTTTTTTTTTTTTTTGCGGAACTGGGGATTGAACCCAGGGGCATTCTAACTCCGAGTTACACCCCCAGCCCTATTTTTTATACTTTATTTTGAAACCGGGTCTCACGAAGTTGCAGAGGGACTCAATAAGTAGCTGAGGCTGGCCGCGAACCCGGATCCTCCGGTCTCCGCCTCCCAAGTCCTGGCATTACAAGTGTGCGCCACCACGCCCAGCCTAAGCTCCACCTCTTACAGGCTCTCCCACCCAGTAGCTCCACCTTGGGGACCAAGCCCTTCACACATGAGCCTTTGGGGGACACTCAGCATTCATGCTATAGCAGGCCAGCAGAACTTACCCTCCCATTTATACTCAACTAAGTGCTGGCATCATAGGTAATGGAAAAGAGCAAGAGCTGGCCTGGCCTTCAGCAAGCCTTGTAGACTTTCATAAAGACAGACCACAAAGAAAGAGTGGTTGTGGACCTAGGGGAAGTTGTTCCTTATTTTTGTTGTTTCCTCAAAAGATAAGAGTGTTGAGAAAACTTATGGTGATGGGGCATAAGATGTGCTGAAAAGCAGAAAAGTTGAGGGCACAGGTCAGGTTGTTTCGTTTAGTAATTATATCACTGAAAGAAAGAAAATTCAGAGAACAGTTACAGAAGCATCCTGGGACAGAAAGCAGTTTGGTGCCAGGCTCCGTTTCTACAGTTGACACCCTCAGGGTCTGTCGTCCGTGCTTCTCTCCGTGCTGCCTGCTCCACGAGCTCTCTCCTCACCACGACTTCCGCTCCACCTTTTCCTGGTCATTTTCAGATACATATCTCCAAACCCAAGCCCTTGTTTTCCTTCTAGATACTTCCCAGTTGCCTCCTAAATCTCAGATTCCCCACTTAACACCTCTCATAGCTTCCCTTTTAGCGGCAGTTACGTGTGTCATTTCTCACTAGAACATAAGCACTATGTGAGAAATGCGATTATTTGCTACCCAGTTCTTGCCAAAGGCATTGTATATAATGTATTCAATATTTGTAGAACAAATAGATGATTAACATCTCAAAATAGAGCCAGGCGTAGTGGTGCACACCTGTAATCCCAGTACTTGGGAGGCTGAGACAATAGGATTGCAGGTTTGAAGCCAGCCTCAGCAACTTAGTGAGGCTCTCAGTAAATCAATGAGACCCTGTTCCCAAATAAAAAAAATAAAAAGGAGCCAGGCATGGTGGCGCACGCTTGTAATCCCAGTACTTGGGAGGCAGAGACCGGAGGATCCGGGTTCGCGGTGAACCTCAGCTACTTAGTGAGGCCCTCCGAAACTTCGTGAGACCCAGTTTCAATAAAGGATAAAAAAATAGGGCTGGGGGTGTAGCGCCGAGGTAGAATGCCCCTGGGTTCAATCCCCAGTACCGCAAAAACAAAATAAATAAAAAGGGCTGAGACTGTACCTTGGAGGTATAATGCCCCTTGGGTGTAATCCCCAGCACCACAAAAACAATTTCAAAATGAAACCCAGAACATGTTAGACTTGCCTGTTCTCTACCTCAGCTAATGGTAGGACCCCCGAGCCCCACCATCGAGTCATTGAGCCAGAAGCACAGTCATCTGGATGCCCTCTTCCTGCCTCTCCCCCCACATCCAGTCAGTCAGACCATCTTCTCATGTCCCCGTGTCATTCATTCATTGGCAAATACGTACTGAAGACCTGTGTGATGGACCCTGGGCTGGGGAACAGGGAGGGGACCCATGGGCCCCCGATAGTTAGTATGCATCCCCACTGCTGCCTGGCCTCCTCTCTCACCTGGACTAGTCCACCGCCTTCTGTGCCTTCGCCCAGCCTCTACGGCCGGCCCTCCTCCAAGCCCTCTGTGCGCTCTGGCCAGAGTCAGAGAGACGTGTCTGTCTTACTCGCCACTCTCTTCTCCAGGCAGCAGTATGGTATATATTATTTCAGGATTGAACAAGTGAGTCCCCGTCCACTTTACCTGCAGCATAAGCTCAGACCTCACAGCCTGGCGTATTGGTTTTCTATTGCTGCAATAACATTACCACAAGCTCAGAGGCTTAATGCAGGCTTACCTTACGGTTTTATAGGTCAGAAGCCTGGCCTGGGTGTCACTGGGCTAAAATCAAGGCGTAGGCAGGGCTGTATTCCTTCCTGGCGGCTGCAGATAGGACCTGCTGTCTGCGTTCTGTGGCTCGCAGTGTCCTCCAGCCAGCAAAAGCAGGCTCATCCCTCCCCATTGCATCATTCTGAACTCTTCTGCCTCTGTTTCCATGCTTAAGGACCCTTGTGATTCCATTGGGCCCACAAGGTAATCTAGCCTCATCTATTTTAGAACTGGCTGATTAGCACCCTTTATACATAGTCTTAATTCTCCTTTGCCTTGTTATGTTCGTAGATTCCAGGGAGTGGGGGAGTGGTTATTCTGCATGTACACAGCACCTTGATTACGCACTTACCTCCCTTCCTTCCAGGTTCTCCACTAGCTAGCTCTGTTTGCCTCTGCTGTTTCCTCTGTTTGAAATAAATGCTCCCTTTCTGCCGCCCCCCTTTTCTTCCTAACAACTGCCTATTTAAAGCCTAATTCACATGGAGCACCACTGTGAAGCCTTCCCTGTTTTTTCCTTCATTTGTGTGCAACATGTCTGTAGCTAAACGGAGTAGGAAGCATGTATAGCAGGGACTCTTGCACATTTCAGTGTGTTGTCAAGTGCTCCGGTTAATTGGGCTTTGGAACTAAGATTTAGTAGGAAACTTTTGGAAGTTTCAGGGGAGTTAATATATACAAAATCCAAAGAGTTAAGGAATAAGTTGGATAATGAAGTGGAGGAAGATTTTGTTGTCTATTCTTTGGTCGTAGTCGAAATCAAGGGCTGAGTGGTTACAAGAGCAGCAAGCTTTAAGGCTGAACATGTTGTAGATCAAGGTTGAGCAGTCAATAGAGAAAGAGGAAAAATGAAAGGGAGGCAAAGGAAAGACACACTGTCTTAAACATTTACACAGGGCGACCGTGGAGCTGGAACGCGGATGAAGATGTTATCGGTGCAGTTCAGTGTGTTACTCTCATAAGAAAGGCAGTTCAGCGCTACATAGAACCAGAGTGAATATGATGCTCTAGGATGTTCCTGTCATGCCGGGCATGGTGGCACATGCCTGTAATCCTAATACTTAGGAGGCTGAGATGGGAGGGTTGCAGGTTTGAGGACAGCCTCAGCCTCATAGCAGGTCTCTCAGCAACTAGTAAGATCCTTTCTCCAAACAAAAAATAAAAAATGGTTGGGGATATAGCTCAGAGGTAGAATGCCCCTGGGTTCAATCCCCAGTACCACAATTTAAAAAAAAAAAATGTTCCTGCACTGTGATGTGGTCCTGGGGATTGAACTCGGGTGTTCTACCTCTAAGCTACACCCCCAGCCTATTTTATTTATTATTTTGAAACAGGGTCTAAGTTGCTGAGGACCTTGCTAAGTTGCTGAGGCTGGCCTCGAACCTTCAATCCTCCTGTCTGAGATTACAGGCATGAGCCACCATTATTTTGTGTGTGTGTGGTACTGAGGATTGAACCCAGGGGAATTCTACCCCTGAGCTACGCCCCCAGCCCTATTTTATTTTTATTTTGAAACAGGGTCTTGCTAGGTTGATGAGAGTCTCACTACTGACTGAGGCTGGCCGCGAACCTATGATCCTCCTGTTTCAACCTCCCAAGTACTGGGATTACAAGCGTGTGCCACTACGCCCAGCTTGATTATTCTCTTAAATCTGATACAACCTATACCTTCAGCATACCCATGAAAGAATCAAAATTACTTTAAAAATTTGTTTCCAGACTTTCCTATTTTCAGAAGAAATGTACACAGAGATAATAAGCAGATTTAAAACTTGCCAATAGTCACAGCCAGGTTTTAAATCCAAAGATTATTTTCTAAGAATCCCCAGGAACCAGCTTGTTGAGGCTCTGTAATGCAGAACCTTTGCAATTCAGAGTTAAAGTAGCGCCAACTAGTGGTGAGTGTGCAGCAAATCAAGTGTTCAGGGTTTGGGTTTTTAATCATTGGTTTTGTCATCTTTAGGCCTTACTCAAAGAAAATAAGTGTTCCTTTTATAAAAGCTAAAAACCTAAGGGCACTGGCCATGGTGGTGCCATAACTTATGATCCCATATACTTGGGAGGTTTAGGCAGGAGGACCACAAGTTGAGGCCTGCCTGCATTACTTAGCAAGAAACCCCTGCTCAAAATAAAATTTTAAAAAGGGCTGGGAGCCGGGCGTGGTGGTGCACGCTTGTAATCCCAGTACTTGGGAGGCTGAGACCGGAGGATCCAGGTTCGCGGGATCGATCGATCAGTCGATCTATCCCTCTCTCTCTCTCCCTCTCTCCCTGTCTCTCTCTCTCTCTCTCTCTCTACCTAGTGAGGCCCTCCGCAACTTCGTGAGACCCGGTTTCAGAAATAAAGCATAAAAAAA
>PVJS01054888.1:0-12817 GCA_004027185.1 Glis glis | reverse complement strand
GGGAGAGAGAGAGAGAGAGAGGGAGAGAGAGAGAGAGAGAGAGAGAGAGAGAGCTGAGGCTGGCCGCGAACCCGGATCCTCCAGTCTCCGTCTCCCAAAGTACTGGGATTACAAGCGTGCGCCACCATGCCCGGCTGATTGTCTATCTTAACTTTTATAAAAATAAAAAAGCTGTGCCTTATAGAGATTTAAATAAAGTTCTGGCAAGAAGTAGCAGTTGCTTCAGTTGTCTGTTTCTTAGAATGTATTGTTTTTGTCTTAGAGTGATGTTAACCAAAACCCTTTTAGTAGCTTAAATCACTCCCCTTTTGCTATCTCTGTAATGATGTGTTTTCACTGCCTTTTTAACTTATCATGAAAAACAATTTCAATAAAATTAAAAAGCTTTTTATTATGGGAAATCTCAGGCAAAAAGTAGAGAGAACAGTAGAACGAATCTGTATCATCCACATTAAAAGTTCTCCATTCAGTCATTAAAGGTTCCCCATTCTATTTTCATCTGCAGTCATCCCTTTCGCTTCCCTTTATTGGTTTATTTTGAAACAATCATAAGATAAAATATTATTTATTCTGCAATTATTTCAGCATAGTTTTACCTATAAAAGTCCAATATAACTACAGTATAATTATCACACCTAAAGTACTAATCAGATTCTTAATATCATCAAATATACATTCAGTGTGCAAATTTCTCTAATTGTCTTGTAATTTTTAAACTGATTTGTTTGAGTCAGTATTCAGAAAAGATCCACACACACATTTATGGAGACACACATTGTTATATTCCTTACGTTTTTTAACCTTTTGGTTTGTTCTGTCTCTGACCTGTCTCTTTCGTTTTCCTTAGAGTTTATTCTTTGAAGATGGTGGGCAACTTTGTCCCCTGGAGTTTTCCACATCCTGGATAATGTTAATTTCTCCTCTGTTGGGCCACATAAGTTCTTCTGTCTCCTATAATTTCTGAAAATCTGTGGTTATATCTAGAGGCTTGACTGACTCAGGTTTGATTTATGTCAGATGGTGGTGTGTACTTTCATCAGGAAGCACATGATTCTCATTCTTTCTGGTTTTTAGAAGTCACTGATGATCATTTATTAGATTCATTACAGATGAGGAATCTTCTAATTCTATTAGTTCTTCTTCATTTCTGGATACATATTTAAGGTAGATCTAACAAAATTCCCAATTGTTTAGATATGAGGGGGTCTAAGAAAAAGATAGGAATAAATGATGATTTCGAGGATTGAGCTAGAGCAACTGGAAGAATGGGGTCATCATCAACTGAAATGGGAAAGATTATAGGTTTAGCAATTTTGTGGAGGTGGGAGTAGAATCTGGAATTTAGTTTTGGACTTAATGACTTGGAGATGTCTGTTAGATATCTGTATCAGAGAAGCAGAACCCACATGCGTGTACACAGACACACATAATACACGTTCAAATCTGCCTAACAAATCCCTTTTTATATCTATCTCTATCTCTACCTGTATCATGCATACAAGATATATCCAGTTCAAACAGATGAATGGTTTCTGTTAGAGGGATTCAACCTCATGTAATTGTGAGAGCAGTTTAAACAGTCTCTGTAAGGCTATAAGCTTTTGTGACTTATACGGTAGCTTGAAGTCCACAAGGCAGACAGTTGGGAAGAGGCAAAGAATGCAAACTAAACGAGAGCAAGAACAGCATGGACTAGAATACATGTGCAAGGTCAGCTGCTGGTGCCTCTGACCTTGATAGTGTGGTTCTCCTGAAGAATTCAGAGCCCTTTGCCAGAAAGATAAACACACATACTTGGCTCAGGATAAAAAGTATTCTGGGAGAAAATTGGAACAGTTACAGATCTGGCCTCTGCCTATGCCAAAGAGGAGTAGAAGTGAAAATGGGTATGAATTCCAAAACCGCTGCTGCTCCGACCGTCACTTTTGCCTTGAAAATCTCTCACAAGAATCTCTCTCCCAGCTTCACCAGAAAACACACAGGAAAAGAATTCTGAGAAACATAAAGTAGTCTCATGAAGATGATGCATGAAAAAGCCACCACAATATCCAAGGAGATGTTGACTAGCTAGTTGGAAACATACATGAACCTGGAGTTTAGAAAAATAAGTGTGAAAGTTGTTTATATATAGTCTTTTTCTTAAAGCTCCAAATGCATACCATCAACCAGACAATGAGAATAGATAGAGAAGAGAATAGGTTTAGAGACTTAGGGCTAGTATTCTCTAATTTCAGGAGATTGAGGAAAAGAGGAAGAAGTATGGGAATAAGGACTGAGAAATGTGGTAAGTGGTGTCGTAAGAAAGCCAGTAGAGGAAGGTGTCCTTTTTAGAAAATATATCAAGGAGGAGGTGGAGGCTAATTGCATTGAATTCTGTTGATGGAACAAATATATATATATATATATATATATATATATATATATATATATAAATCTTGGCCGGGCGTGGTGGCGCACACTTGTAATCCCAGTACTTTGGGAGGCGGAGACCAGAGGATCCGGGTTCGCGGCCAGCCTCAGCTCTTTCTCTCTCTCTCTCTCTCCCTCTCTCTCTCTCCTTAGTGAGGCCCTCCGCAACTTCGTGAGACCCGGTTTCAAAATAAAGTATAAAAAATAGGGCCGGGGGTGTAGCACGGAGGTAGAACGCCCCTGAGTTCAATCCCTGGTCCGCAAAAAAAACAAAAAAAAACAAAAAAAAATTGGAAGGAAGGAAGGGAGGGAGAAAAAATGCATGAGAAGTTAAGTAGAAATAGTGTAGGAGTAAATGCTAGCTCTGTACTATTAACTGATAACAAGAAAAATAACAAAAAAATTCAGTGGCTAACACATTGTTTTACAAGCTCCCTGACTTCAGTAAACTATCTTTTTTTTGTTCCCTAGCCTTAGCTAGGAACTCTAGAAATTTCAGGTGCAAAATGTGTTAAAGCAAGTTTTATTTACAGAAAACAACTACACTCCTATTTCCTTCCCTCTTCTCCACATGGTCTGTCTGCCTCCAGGTCCTTGAAGTCTCTGCTCTGAAGAAGGAGGCAACAGGTCTCTGTGAGTCTTACCTTTTCCTGGGAACTGAAAATTGCAAAACCTGGTAATAATCAGTAGTTTTAAGCCATTAAACTAGGAATCTGAAAGCTTGGGCTTCAGAACTATTTCTGTCAGAGTACATAACTTTAATAACATGTTAACTTTGAAAAGTTTCTCCTATTATTTTGCCTTTATTGATTTTTAAATTCTAGCTCTAATAGTCTATGATCCCACATTATTTCATCATATCTGATTATCCTTTTTTTCTCAATTTTGAGGAAAATTCATCACAGTTGAAATGAGACTACTGCACTGGTATTTAAACAACTCAAAAATAATGAATATTTTAAAATAGTAAAAGAGAAAGTTACATGATTCCACCCTCAAAAATATCTTATTCTGAGTAATGGCTAGTTTTGGCTTATTGGTTCCAAGTCAAGTCAATATGCTCCTCAGTTTTGTTATTTTTACTATTACATGCAGGGAAAAGCCCCTATGGGAAGGGAGTTGTCTTTAAGAACTTAACCCAACCTAGATAACTGGGAAGCCACATAAATAAAGACATCGGCTTTGAAACCTGCAGGTTGTTAAGCATTTTGAGTCCCCTATTATGAATTGGCAACATTTTAGGGTCAAATCATAGATCTGGAAGTTAAAATTTGTGCTATTCTATCTTGCTGACTGGCCTTGATTTCTTTCTGTGAAAAATGTGGAAATCTACAAATTAAAAAATGTGTAGGAGATACCTTTTTCCATTGTTAAAAATGGTAAGAGAAAATGAATGAAAGATCAGGTGTTACAAAGAAAGAAGCAAGCCAGGTGTGGTGGTGCACACCTGTAATCCCAATACTTGGGAGGCTGAGACAGAAGATGGCAGGTTTGAGGACAGCCTTAGCAATTTAGCAAGATTCTCTTTCAAAATAAAAAATAAAATAGGGCTGGGGGGGAGCTCGGAGATAGAATGCTCCTGAGTTCAATCCCCAGTACCACAAAACAAAATGGGTAGGATGTTTACAAAAATGAAGAGAAAGTATATGCTAAAAATTTGGCAAAGATAAGAATAGATAAGGAAGCTGAATTATCAATGGTTAATTCTGAAAAAAATGACCATAATCTCTATTCTAGATGTTATAAACTGACTTTCCAGTTTAAAGTGTCTTTTTTTCTCTCCAGTTATCTAGTTGGGACCTCCAACTTGTGCTTATAAGTATCATTTCTTTTCTTTTTTGAGACATCTTGGCACTAAATTACTTAAGAATCACTTAGGTTTACTCAGTCCCAAAGGCATACATAGTGCTTGTAAAAACCACGTGTATTTTATTTGCATTTACCTGATGAATAATGATATTGAGCATCTTTCTATGTATCTGTTGGCCATCTGTATGTCTTTTTTGGAGAACTGAATCAAAACCACATGAGTTATCTTAAACCTATTAGAATGTTAAAACAAAGCAAAACCAAAGATAAATGTTAATAAGGACATGGAGAAACTGAAACACTTCTAGACTGCTGATGGATATATAGAATAGTGCAGCAGCTATGGAAAACAGTTTGAAAGTTCTTCGAAATGTTATAAAAAGTACTACTATATGATGCAGCAGTATTGATCTGAAAGAATTAAATTAGAACCTTTAAAAGAAATATGCGCTCCCTTGTTCATTGCAGCATAAGTTACAATAGCTAAGATGTGGAAAAGGCTGTTTGTTGACAGATGAATGCATTAAGGAAGTGTGATATTTATATACAATGAAATTTTCAGCTTTAAAAAAAGAAGAAAATCAGGTGGCTGTGGTGGCGCATGCCTGTAATCCCAGTACTTGGGGGGCTGAGACAGGAGGATCAGAGGTTCAAAGCCAGACTCAGCAACTTAGTGAGGCTCTTAGCAACTTAGCAAGATCCTGTTTTCAAATAAAAAATAAAATGGACAGGGCATGGAGCTCAGAGGTACAATGCCCCTTGGTTCAACCCCTAGCACCACACACACACACACACACACACACACACACACACAAAGGAAAATCCTGCTGCACGCAACAACATAGATAAACCTTGATGACGTTATGGTAAGTGAAATAAGCCAGTCACAGAAGGACAAATACTGCATGGTTCTACTTATATGAAGCATATAAAATAGTCAACTCATCAAAGTAGAGAGTAGAGTCGAGGTTTGCCTGGGCCTAGTGAGGGGAGGAGAAATGGAAATTTGATAATCATTCTGCTCAATCAGGCTGCTATCTGGAGCTGCTGCTGGAGTGTGGCCTTGCCCACTCTGATACACACACATGGTGAGTACCTTGTTCTACATCTCACAAACTTCACCAGGCCCTCACTTGGGCTGCCCAGGAATAGGTATGCTATATTTTGTTTATGGTTTGTTTTCTCCAAAACTCGTATTGGAGTTTAATCCTCATTGTAAGGGTTTTTGTGTGTGTGTGTGTGTGTTGTACTGGGATTAAACCCAGGGGCAATCTGCCTCCGAGCTACACCCCCAGTCCTATTTTTTTATTCTTTAGTTTGAAACAGGGTCTCACTAAGTTGCAGAGGGCCTAAGTAGCTGAGGCTGGCCGCGAACCCGGATCCTCTGGTCTCGGCCTCCCAAGTACTGGGATTACAAGCGTGCGCCACTACGCCCAGCTACACTGTAAGGTATTAAGTGAGTAGAAACTTAATCTGATTATAGTGTTTAGAGGTGGGGCCTTTAGAATGTGAGTAGGATGAGATAAGGTCATCAGAGTGGAAACCACAGGATTGAATACCTATAAGAAGAGGGAGAGAGACCAGAAGATTGACACATACATAGGTGCATGCTTTCTGTCTCTCCCTATGTGATACCCACCACCAGGGGACTCTGCCAGCAAAAAGACCATCATCATTGTGGACCTCCAAAACCATGAGCCAAAATAAATACTTATCCATTATGTGGTAATGGACTAATACAATGTGTTGCTCTTCTGACTTACATGCTTAGCTTCTGATCTTGAAGAGGATATCTTGACTGGGTAACTGAGTTTGGAGAAATGACAGAACTCAACCATAAGTTAGGCCAGACTGGATTTTTCCTATTATAATTAGTTTGCAGTACCTTGTACTGAGCCTGTATTCACAGCCCAAACTCCCTTTCTTTTCTGTTCTAATTTGGGAAGTTCTGCTTTGGTTTATTTTCCCACTAACTGATCTTCAGCTGATTCTTGTTCACGTGTGCAAACTTACCTTACATTGAATCTCAAAAAGCAGAGATTGTGTTTTCAGTACCTTTCCTCCTTTATGCCTTATTTGCTCCTTATGGAAATTAGCCCATAACTCCTGTGGGGATATTTATGTAAGGTGTAGGGGAGGTGATATAGGCCCAGAATTTATATTAAGGGCTAGAGTAGACCGACATAATCAAACAAAAATTTTGATCTCTTTGAATTAACTCCATTGATCTTGGCTGGTTTAATTAGGCAATACTGATTTTGGGTAGTACTGGAGATTATTGAACCCAGGGGCATTCTACCTCTGAACTACACCTCCGGCCTTTTTTATTTTTTATTTTGAAACAGGATCTTGCTAAGTTGCTGAGGGTCTTGCTAAGTTGCTGAGGGTCTCACTAAATTGCAACAACTGGCCTAACCTGTGATTCTCTCCTGTTTCAGCCTCCCAAGTACTTGGACTAGAGGTATGTGCCACCATGCCCAGCTTAGATAATACTTCTTTGAACAAAGAAAATCTATTTCAAGCATTCTGTGTCTGCCATATCAGCAATCAACTTATATCAGTAATCAAAGAGAAGCAATGAAACATGCAAATTGACAAGTATCCTAGAAAATGATAATGATATGGGGATATAGATATTCTACTAGACAACTGATGCTAAAGTGTGTCATTTAGCTCTTGCTGTGTAACAATCACAAAAGTCAATGGCTTAAATAACAAACATTTGTTTTTCCTCACAAGCCAAGTCAGCTGGGAAATTGAAGTCCATGTAAGTCACCTATCTGTGGTTAGCTGTGGGTTCGGGAAGTAGCTCTGTTGATCTTGGCTGGGCTTTCTTACAAATCTGGGACCAGCAAACTATAACCTCATGTAGGATGGCTTTTCCTGAGATAAATGGGGTTTCTTCCATATACACAGTAGGTAAGCAGGGGCTGGTTCACATGGGTTGGCCTGGTTCCAAGGGAGTGAGAAGAAGTTTGCAAGGCCTCTGGAGAGCTAGGCTTGGAATTTGCAAAATCCTTCTGCCAGATTTACTGGGGGGACAATTTTGTAAGTTCAACTCAACTTCAAGAGATGGAGAAAAAGATTTGTCGTCTTCTTCTTCTTCTTCTTCTTCTTCTTCTTCTCCTCCTCCTCCTTCTCCTCCTCCCCCCTTCTTCCTCCTCCCTCTCCTCGTCCTCCTCCTCCTCCTCCTCCTCCTCCTCCTTCTCATCTCTCTCTCGTACCTTCCCTCTCTCCCTTACTTCCCAATGCTGGAGATAGAACCTAGGGCAATGTAAGCAAGCACTCTACTGCTGAGCTACACCCAGTTCTCTTGATTTCACCTTTCAAGGAGAGGAGCTGCAGAGTCACACTGCAAAAGCCTGTACAATAAAGATTTGACTCATGTTTTTGATGTTTGGTTTCTGTAAGCTCTTAAGCCTCATGGGCTCCTTCTTCCTCTTTTGCCCCACATCTGGGAAAGCTGATGTCAGGGGCCCAGTCAGGGACCAGCTGTGATTGCACATGGTGAGATCCTCAGGATGAAAAAAATATTCAGAGCCAGCAGTTAGGGGAGAACAAACAGCAACTTTATTCACAGACCCGTTCCTTATATAGGGTTCTGCACAACATGGCGCATGTTCATGTCAGCGCGATGTGTGCATGTGTGTTACACTTTGCTTAGTCATTGCACATGCATGTCACACTTTGCTTAATCCTTGGACATGCCTGATACACTTTGCTTAATCATTGCGCATAACTATAAGCAATGCAGGATTGCAGCTGTCTGAGGTCATGCCTTCACCTCCAGCCTACATTCCGCCTGGATCCCCACAGCTGGTAAGAAAGCCTGGCTCAATATTTGGCTCCTGTGGAGCCAAGATAGTTCAAACCATAGAAAGCCCTATCTATGCAAGCTCCTCTACCTCAGCTGCACTCCTAGTCACCATTAAACACCCTGGGTCAGGCTCCTTTCCTTGCTCTCTCAAGGTACATGTGGACCAGCGTGGGAAACACATGCTACTCTTCCCAAAGATTCATTAGCTAAGCAATAAATATTATCATACCCTCTTGGTGTGTGTGGTGACACCAAAATAAAAATTTGAGGTCCATCTGGAGTACCATACCAGCACGGGTACAGAGTAGACTTGAAGAAGCTCAGACATTTGTGTAATCTATTACAGTCAATATTTACTGGTTTTACATTAGTCACAACAACCTTCAAGTCTCAGTAGCTTATAAAAATGAAGATATTTTTCTTGCCTGTGTGTTGTATGTGTGCATGTGCATATGTGTGTGTAATTCTATTCCTATTGACTGTCTACTGGTTTGATATCACCATAGCAGGCTGGTAGGTGCTAAATTCCACAAAGCTCCATTGCATGAAGCCTTTTCCTTCTGGAATCCAAGCTGATAGAACAGCTCTCAGCTGGAATATGCAGGTGTAATGTCAGAGGGAAAAGGTCAAAAGAGCCAGGGCAAGAACACGATGTTTTGTTTTGTATGGTTTGGTACTGGAGATTGAACCCAGGGGCATGCTACCTCTGCACTACATCCCCAGCCCTAGTTTATTTTCTACTTTGAAACAGGGTTTTACTAATTTTCTGAGGGCCTCACTAAGTTGCTGAGGCTGGCCTTGAACCTGGGATCCTCCTGTTTCAGCCTCTCAATTACTGGGATTACAGGTGTGTACCGCCATACCCAGCTATGCTATATCTTAAAGCTTTTACTTGGATATGGTATAAGTCACACCTTCTTAAATGCCATTGGCCAAGACATATCATGTTTCTAAACCCAATATAAATGAGGCAAAAATAACTACTTCTGAAAAAGGCATAGTAAGTCATGTGATGCAATGAATAATCCTCTTAATTGAATGGAGGAGGTGAATTGGGAGCGATAATATAATCCATCCAGGTACTTTTTAAAGTGGTGAAAAGCTTTAAATCCTTAGTTTTTGACCTATTAATTCTCTACCTAAGAATATAAGACAAGATATTTAAAAATATAGAGCTGTGAGGATGATCATCACAACCCTGTGCAAGATTTACTCCCATCAATAGGGAATTTGTTTACATATTATAATTCTTTATTATGATACACCTCATTCATTGAGTGATATTATGGACAAACACCTAATAATAGAAAAAATGTTTGCCATATTGGTAAGTAGTAAAAGTTAATGTAAGGAGTATATACAAAAGAGTATATAATTTTACAAAAAATTTATATAGTTATGTAATCAACATATCCACCACTTCAAATATTTATCATATATTTGTGGTTGAGAACATTAAAAAATCCTCCCCTCTAGCTATTTTGAAATATACATTATTGTTAACGATTGCTACCCGGCTGTACAACAGAATACCAGAATTGATTCCTCTTATGGAAATGCATCTTGGTACATGGCCAGTCTCTCAGCATCGTCCTTCCTTTCTACTCTTCTCAGCCTCTGGTGACTACTGCTCTACTCTTTTACTTTTCGAGATCAATTTTTTAATTCTAATTTTCTTAAGTGTCTTTGTTTAGGATGAGAGGAGTACAAAAGGCATAATTTTAATTGGTCTGTCAATGATGATCTTATAAAAATAATTGCTGATGAAGAAACTTATGTAGAAAATTCTACGTGTTCTCTAACTTTGCTGTTGTCTTCTAAACACCAGGTTATTTTGTAAAGTGATAGGAAAAGGTCTGTTGTTATTTACTGGATTTTCTTTAAGCCTCTCAAAGATTTTTTCAAATAAAACCTTCTGTGGGAGTGTATTTTATTGCATGGGGCTGCTATAGCCAGAGCAGGTATAGGGAAGAGATTTGGACTGCTGTCTGTGTGGCATCTGTTTGTTCTTGGTGCAACTTTGAAGATCTTCTGGGCTCCAAGAAGACCTGATATGAACCACTAATTTGAAATAAAAAGCAACACAGCTTTGCTCTCAGAAGTAAATCCACATATCACACTGCCACCAACACTTAAAAATAGCTCCACTAAAACACACTGCAATCTTGTAAGCTGTGGTCAGCTTTCAGGAGTTTACAATTTCTATCAAGAAAATGTTTGAATTTCACCATTTCCATTAAAATGACTGTGCTATCACATTTTCATAGGGAACATCTGTTGGAGTTAAATTTAACATGGTATTACCTATAATTAAGGCCACAAAAGATTTATTCAGGCACTTTGCACAGGGTTCAGCGTGCTGCACAGACCAGCCTCTGATTTTAAGGGGACAGAGAGACTAATCTGCGACTTGGTAATATAGAACCAAAGGTTATAGAGTCCAGGTAACATGAGGAATAGAGGACATAAATTTTTATGTATAGAAAGAGGCAAATTATACAGAGTTTTAAGTCCTGGCAGAACAAAGGAAGCTTTGAGATTTGCACGTTGCAGTGAACATTTGGAACTAAGCTGTCTTCAGGAAAGGACAACAAAAATGTAATTGAATTCCTCCCAGGTTTTGATCTTAATGCAACCCAATTCTGTACCAATTATCTTATGTTCAAACCAATCTGCCAGTAGGTGTGCAGGGCCTTAATGTAATTTATAGGGTCCAGTCCAAAATGAAAATGTGAGGCCCTTTGTTCAGAAAACAGGAAAAAACTCCAGCTAAAGGTATAAAAATATAAAGCTTTTTCCTTCCTTTCATGTTTTTCTCTGACTTATCAAGGTATTTTTATTTAATTTCATTTCAGGAAAAATATTAAACTTTTAAATTATTAGCATGAACTTTATTATTCATTATTTATCTGGACAAGTTCAATAATAACTTTATTATTTATTTTGTGCAATACCAGTATTAGTACAAGTTTATGACCATTTAATTCTTAAGTGGAATCACTAAAATTATACAATTCATATTTTGTATCTCATAAATGCTCATGTATTTTGTTCCAACCAGAATAGTGGAAATGCTACCAAAAATGAACTCAACTCTTTTTATATCACTTTTTCATATGTACAAGTCTACCAATACATTTTACTTTCAGCTCACAGTCAAGGAGGGAAGGATGAAGAGAGACATAACTGTGGTTGCTATTCCTTTCCCATTCCTTTCCCTTTCCTTCTATGTCATCACTTCCAGCAATAGTGGCTGGTAAACACAGGAAAGAATCATGAATAAGAAAGGGTATGGTATTGCCATTTCTGTTTCTGAGAACTCTATTGTCTTCTTTCTGTGTTCTAGACAAGTTCTGGTTCAAATGGAAAGTGTGAGCTCTCTGGGCTGTTAACATCCCCATTACTCAGTGGTAAAGGTAGCATGCTCAGCTTGTACTCTTTTTGAATCTTGAACTCTTACAAATCATGGGACAACAGATTTCTCTGCTGAGGGTATCTTATAAATGGCCAAGATAGTTGAACAATGATTACTTAAGTAATGATGATTAGTACTGTTTGTTCATGTAATTCCCCACGTTGGGGTTTGCCATGTCCACAGATACTTCTTATCATGGGCTAGTCCCTACCTTCTACCTTCTGTTTCTCTTGCAGCACCACTTGTTTGGTTCACCATGTTGAATGTTTCTCATTCTGGCTAACTTATTGGTCAAAGACGAGAGGAGAATCAATGGGAGCAGAAGATGCTTGGGAGGCGGTAGATGGAACTTATCCAGAAATACTTCCCACCCTCCTACCCTCTCACCCTTCTGTTTTTTGTTTTTCTCATTGTGAATCATACCACTTAGTTATGTTTAGATCTTTTTACCCTGCTTCCTGGGATCTTCAGTCACCTGGAGTGTGGTGATGCTCTAGAAATGTGGCTCTAATGGTTGTGATTAAACTTTGTATTTTCTCCAGATTTTAGATTTTAACACTTGTGTGAGTTAACTTCCTGTTGTAGACTGAATAATCATCCATTTCTTAATCCATGGAGCCTGTTGGGGAGCAGATTCACTGTGCACTGGTTACCACTTGGGCTGCTTTTCTACTGCTTGCATGAATCTGGTGAGACAGAATATTCACATAACAGGTTGAGTGAAGCAACCTTACTACTCACAGGTAGCAAGGGACAGAAGAGGCCTGGGATTCACAGCTTGCCCAAGGCTCAGGAAAGCTGCCTAGAATGGATGGAATCTTTGCATGTGCCCCAAAAGCACCACAGCTTAGGGACCCTGAAAAACAGCCTGCGCTGAGTTTCATATCTTGGGGTAATAGGATTCATTGGGCCAAACCATCATAGGACATCCTGTTCTAGAGGGGACAGGAACAGAGCCTGGGCTCTTCCAGTCAGGTCCTCCTTATCTCAGGGCATTATATATTCCCAGCACATTCTACTGTGAACTTTGAGAACTATGAGTAAGAAAATGTGAATAACTATGTTAGTCTAAGGCCACCATGAGAACTGTCCTGCACCTGTTAATATGTTACTTTTCATGGTAAAAGGAACTTTGCAGATGTGATCAAGTTAAAGATCTTGACATGGGGAAATTATTCTGGATTATTTGGGTGGGACCATATAATCACAAGGGTCCTTATAAAAGGGAGATGGAAAGCCAGGCGTGGTGGCGCACGCTTGTAATCCCAGTACTTTGGGAGGCGGAGACTGGAGGATCCGGGTTCTCGGCCAGCCTCAGCTCTCTCTCTCTCTCTCTCTCTCTCTCTCTCTCTCTCTCTCCCTCCCCC
>PVJS01054887.1:0-12818 GCA_004027185.1 Glis glis | reverse complement strand
TTGTTTATTTATTCTTCTATATAACTTTATGTTAGCTCTAGAAAAATATGATATTTCATAACTGAGATAATATTAAATTTATATATTAACTTAGAATGGACATGGTTATGATATTGAATTGTCCTGTCCAAGAAAGAACATGGGCTATAGGATGTCTACTTTCATGCCTTTAAATGATGTTCTATAGTTTGCTTATCTTATACATTGCTTGTTATGTTTATGCCTGAGTATTTTATGTTTTGCCATTTTAAATAAGAGATTGTTTTTCATTATATCTTCTTTTTTTTTCTTTTTTGTGGTACCAGGGATTGAACGCAGGGGCGTTCTACCTCCGCGCTACGCCCCCGGCCCTATTTTTTATACTTTATTTTGAAACCGGGTCTCACGAAGTTGCAGAGGGCCTAAGGAGAGAGAGAGAGAGAAAGACAGGGAGAGAGAGAGAGAGTGAGAGAGCTGAGGCTGGCCGCGAACCCGGATCCTCCGGTCTCCACCTCCCAAAGTACTGGGATTACAAGTGTGCGCCACCACGCCCGGCATACTACTTTGTGTTTTCTCTAGCACTGGCTTGGTAGTCATAAATTCTTTTAGTTTCTGCTTGTTTTGGAATGTTTTTATTTCTCCATCAATTTTGAATGATATTTTTGCTGGATATAGCAGTCTTGGTTGGAAGCTATTTTCTTCCACGGTCTGGAGTATATCATACTAGTCCCTCCTGGCTTTCATGACTTGGGTTGAGAAGTCTGGAGTGATTTTTATTGTTTTGCCCCTGAATGGCACTCATTCTTTTGTTCTCGCTGCTTTTAAGATTCTTTCCTTGGCCTCTATGTTAGTCATTTTGATTCTTATGTGGTGTGGGGAAGTCCTTCTTTGATCTTAATGGTGTTCTGAATGTCTCCTGTATATGGATGTCCAAGTCTTTTTCTTTTTTTAATTTATATCCATTTACTGGTGCATTGTAATTATACATTTGATAGGTGTCAGGTTAGAAGAATCATACATGCACACATTGCCCATTTAGCCCTCCCTCAAATCCCACCCCATTCCCTCCCCATTCCCTCCCTTTAGTCCTTTGCACAGTGATTTGAGTTTTATAAGTTTGGACATATACCTCATGCGCTTTAGTGTGTTTCCCTCCACCCCCCTCCCAACTCCCTCAGTTAGGTCATCTTCTTTGTTCATCTAAAGTTTTCATCTTCTTTGTCTGGAGTCCCTTCTAAATCTCCTTCTCTCTAGCTTCCACATATTAAGGCGAACATCCGACTTTTCACTCTTTATGCCTGACTAATCTCACTTAGCATAATGTTCTCTAATTCTTTCCATTTCCCTACAAATGATGTAATTTTGTTCTTCTTTATGGCTGCATAAAATTCCATTGTGTACATATCCCATAGTTTTGTAACCCATTCATCTGTTGATGGACACCTTGACTGGTTCCAAAGTTTGGTGATTGTGAATTGTGCAGCTATAAACATAGACACACATGCATTAGTCTCATAGTTTGGTTTCTGATCTTTTGGGTAGATGCCTAGAAGTGGTATTGCTGGGTCATACAGTAGGTTCATCCCATTCTTCTGAGGATCCTCCACACTGTTTTCCAAAGTGGTTGCACTAATTTGCACTCCCACCAGCAGTGTATTAGAGTTCCTGCTTCTCCACATCCTCACCAGCATTTGTTGCTGTTTGTGTTTTTAATGTTTGCCATTCTTATTGGGGTTAGGTGATATCTCAGGGTAGTTTTGATTTGCATCTCTCTGACTGCTAATGATGAACATTTTTTCATACATTTATGGGCCATTTGTATTTCTTCTTCTGTGAAGTGTCTATTTAGTTCACTTGCCCATTTTTTGATTGGGTTATTTGTTTTTTTAGTGGTGATTTTTTTAAGTTCTCTGTATGTTCTAGATATTAGTCCTCTATCAGAGGGGTAGCTGGCAAAAATCTTCTCCCATTCTGTTGGCTCTCTGGTCCAAGTCTTTTTTTATGTTTGGGAAATTCTCTGAAATTATTTCTCTTAAGAGGTTTCTTACACCCTTGGTTTGTGCTTCTAGACCTTCTTCAATGCCTTTTGTCTGTAAGTTAGGATGTTTCATACTGTCCCATATTTTTGGATGTTCAAGTTGTGCTGTTGTATTGTCTTCTCTATATTGTTGACTGTGTTTTCAGTTTTGAATGAACTGTCTTCCAAAAGTGACACTCTGTTTTCCATGTGGTCTAACCTGCCAGAGGTGGTTTCTATTGCGGTCTTTAATTAATTTACTGACTCCTTCATTTCACTCAAAGCCTCTTTTTTGTGGCACTGGGGACTGAACCCAGGGGCATTCTATCTCTGAGCTACACCCCCAGCCCTATTTTGTATTCTTTATTTTGAAACAAGGTCTCACTAAGTTGCGGAGGGCCTCACTAAGTAGCTGAAGCTGGCCGCGAACCTGTTTACTCCTATCTCAGCCTCCCAAGTACCAGGATTACAAGTGTGTGCCACCATGCCCAGCTCACTCAAAGCCTCTTTTTTTTTTTGCGATACCAGGGATTGAACCCAGGGGCATTCTACCTCCGAGCTACACCCCCAGCCCTATTTTTTTTATTCTTTATTTTGAAACAGGTTCTCGCTAAGTTGCAGAGGGCCTCACTAAATAGCTGAGGCTGGCCACAAACCCAGATCCTCCAGTCTCAGCCTCCCAAGTGCTGGGATTACAAGCATGTGCCACCACGCCCAGCTCCAAAATTTTAAATGTACATATCCTTTGGCCCAATAAGTAAAAGCCAAAGAGCATTCACATCTTTTCTTTTTTTGTGGTACTGGGGATTGATCCCAGGTGCATTCTACCTCTGAGCTACACCCCCAGCCCTTTTTATTTTTTATTTTGAAACAGGGTCTAAGTTGCTGAGGACCTCACTAAGTTGCTGAGGGCCTCATTAAGTTGCTGAGGCTGGCCTTGAATTTGCGATCCTCCTGTTAAGCCTCCCAAATACTGGGATTATGGGCATGTGCCACCAGGCCTGGCTGAGCTTTCACATATTAATAAGGCAAAACAACAAATTTGGCCAAAGATATGAACAAGCAAGTTACATAAAAAAATATAAATGACTACACTAAGCCTATAATAAGATACTCAATGTAAAAATCAAGAGTTATAAACTAAAACAACATTACTGGACAGTAACACTTCAGTGTCAGTGGAAGTGTAAATTTTTTCAAAACCTTTTAAAGGGCAATGTAGTAATATTTATCATCAAAACATAAAATATTCAATGCCTCTGACTGGCAACCAATACTAGAATAAATGTTCAAGGATATTAACCGCAGCATTTTTTAATAGCCAAGGGTAAAAATAATCCAAATTTAATTAATCTTGGATCTTATAAATGAAACATGATACATATGGGATACCATGCACAATCTGAAATAATAATTGATGTACACAAATATAAAACTGGAATTGGAAAATTCTTGAGCTGTTTCTCAACAGTGATTTATTGGGGCGAGGGGAGGAAGTAAGGGAAGAGAGAGCATTTATTGACGAGTTTATACTTTCTAAATAATTTTACATTAATAAAATTTTAGGAGTATTTATTGTTTTTCTGAATTTAAAAGATAACTACTCCATATTAGAAAAGATCAAGTATAACTATAACTCTAATAAATACTTGCAGACAAATTAAGCTCAACCACAAATGATATTTAAATTTATAACCAAATATTCTGGTTTCCAAGAAACAGAAAATACTTACAAATTTTATCTTATGTTTTAGTTCTGAATCGATAGTCCCTCCAGGTCCAATTTGTGCAATAACTGATTTGAATGTTTTCTCCAACTATGAAAAAAAGTCACAGTCCTGTAAGTAAGAGACATACATAGAGTCCTCTCCCCCAAAAAGTCAAAGATAAATCTAAATAGCATGTGAAGGAGACATCTGTCAAAGTAAATATATCTCGCCGGGCATCGTGATGCACACTTATAATCCCAGTACTTGGGAGACTGAGACAGGGGGATGGCAGGTTCACGGCCAGCTGAGGCCCTCTGCAACTTAGTGAGACCCTGCTTCAAAATAAAGAATAAAAAATAGGGCTGGGGGTGTAGCTCAAAGGTAGAATGCCCCTGGGTTCAATCCCTAGTAACAGACACACACAAAAAAAAGTAAATGTACCTCAACTGAATGGATAAAATACTGTTCTTAAGAAGTGACACTATAGCCAGGCGTGGTGGTGCACACTTGTAATCCCAGTACCTGGGAGACTGAGACCAGAGGATCCGGGTTCGCAGCCAGCCTCAACTACTTAGTGAAGCCCTTGACAACTTAGTGAGACCCTGTTTCAAAATAAAGAATACAAAATAGGGCTGGGGGTGTAGCTCAGAGGTAGAATGCCCCTGGGTTCAACGCCCAGTACCGAAAAAAAATAAAATAAAGAAGTGACACTGTAAAATTTCATACCATATAAAATACACAGAATCTTTAGGAAACTGGACACTATAAAATTTTTCAGGATAACCAACATTCCCTATAACAGATTCTAGAATCTTTACTCAACTTCATACTCTTATTCAGAAAGGATTTTCATTGGTTTTTTTTTTTTTGGTGGTGCTGGGTATTGAACCCCAGGGCATTCAACTTTTAGTATCCATAATTTTATTGGAACCTAGCCACACTTAGTCCTTTACATATTGTTCATAGCTGCTTTCATGCTACAAGGACAGAGTTGATTAGTTTCCACAGAGACCATTTGGCCTACAAAGCCTCAAATGCTTACTACGTTGCCCATTAGAGAAAATGTTTGCCCATCATAGGTTCAAGATAGCAAAATGATGGGCTTTCAGGAACAGCATGCTTCTCAAAAAGATAAGAAACAATATTTTTACCAGAAGCTAGATAAGTAAATTAAACTGACTTTAAATTGAATGGTATGGGGGAGATTTCTAAAAGTCCAGGTAGAGTTGGGGACATTAGTAATTACAGAGGGTAGAAGTTGTAATGTGGGAAAAAAACTAAGACTGGGAACTGGGTGTGGTTGTGTACACCTGTAATCCCAGTACTTGGGAGGCTGAGACAAGAGGATCACAAGTTCGAGGCCAGCCTCAGTAACTTAGTGAGACTGTTTTAAAATAAAAAATAAAACAGGTCAGACGTGGTGGTGCACGCTTGTAATCCCAGTACTTGGGAGGCTGAGACAGGAAGAGCGTAGGTTCGCGGCCAGCCTCAGCTACTTAGTGAGGCCCTCCACAACTTAGTGAGACCCTGTTTCAAAATTTAAAAAAATTAAAAAATAGGATTGGGGTGTAGCTCGGAGGTAGAATGCCCCTGGGTTCAATCCCCAGTACCACACACAAAAAAAGGGGCTGGAGGTATGGTTCAGAGGTAGAATACCTGCAGGTGATAAAAGTATAGATGAGATCTTTATTTTCTTCTGTGCCTTTCAAAATTGCAAATTTTCTGCAATCTGTATTACTTTTGTTATAAGAAAAAGTTTTGAAAAACAGACACCTGGGTGATATTAGAAATTTAGAAACATGAGGGTGGAAGCATTTTGGGAAGATGATGAGGCTAAAACCAAAAAGGAACAGCAGTTACATCTTAGAGGAATATAGTGTGGACATTTGGGCCATATGGGAAAACATCAATACATTTTTTATAAAAATCACAAAACTGGCACAGAAACATGTAGTAGCAATGCTCTAAAACGGCTTATCTATTTTCTAGGAATTTGCTATGTATCTGCTATGGTATGAGTGTTTGTGCCGTCCCCACCCCCAGGTTCCTACACTGGAACCCTCCTCCCAAGATCAAGGTCTTAGGAGGCAGGGCCTTTAGGAGGTGACTAGGTCCTGAGGCAAGAGTGCCCTGTAACCCAGAGAAACCTCCTGCCCCTTCCGCGGTGTGAGGACACAGAGGAAAGCCCCCACCTATGATAAGGAAGCAGCCTTCACTGGACACTGCACCTGCCAGTGCCATGATATTGGATCGCCCAACCACCAAGAACTATGAGAAATAAATGTTTGTTGTTGATAAGCCACCCAGTTAGTGGCATTTTTGTTATAGCAGCCCAAATGGACTAAGACTCTCTAAGTAGGATTATGTATGGAACACAAATAGGATTATACACATAACACACCCCACAATTATGATGCAGCTAGATTAAAATCTTAAAATTTCTTTTTAGCCAAGCTTGGTAGTGCATGCCTGTTATCCCAGTACTTGGAGGCTGAGACAGGAGGATCGCAGGTTCAAAGCCAGTCTCAACAACTTAGTGAGGTCCTCAGCAACTTAGTAAGACCCTATTTCAAAATAAAAAATAAAAGAGGGCTGGGGGTATAGCTTGGAGATAGAATATCCCTAGGTTCAATCCCCAGTACCAAAAAAAATAAATAAATAAAATAAAATTTCTTTTTAACCATACAACAAAAAGAAACCTACTTTAAACCAGAGAAAGGGCTTTGTAAGCTTTACATCATAGGCTGAAGTAAAAAACAAAGACTAATAGATTTGATGAATCTAATTTGTGAACTTCTGGTCAAAAAAAGGAAAAATAACTTAAAAATATATTTCTAGCCAGGCATGGTGGCGCATGCCTATAATTCCAGTACCTGGGAGGCTGAGCAAGGAGGACCATAGGTTCACGGCCAGCCTCAGCTACTCAGTGAGGCCCTCTGCAACTTAGTGAGACCCTGTTCAGTATAAAGAATAAAAAAATAGGGCTGGGGGTGTAGCTCGGAGGTAGAATGCCCAGGTTCAATCCCCAGTACTGCAAAATATATATATATATTTCTAGCATATGACAGTAAAAATTCCTTGAATTCATTAAATACATATTAACTAAGCAAAGTTTTTTCAGCCTATTCAGAGTAACAGGCAAAGGACTAAAACATAATTCATTAAAATAAAAATGGCTAGAACATTTTTTAAATTTCAAAGTGTCAGTAACCAACAATGGATATAAAGTGATCCTATGTTTAACTTTTTTTTTTGTGGTCCCGGGGATTGAACCCAGGGGCATTCTACCTCCGAGCTACACCCCCAGCCCTATTTTTTATTCTTTATTTTGAAACAGGGTCTCGCTAAGTTGCGGAGGGCCTCACTAAGTAGCTGAGGCCGGCCGCAAACCCGGATCCTCCTGTCTCAGCCTCCCAAGTACTGGGATTACAAGCGTGTGCCACCACGCCCGGCTATGTTTAACTTTCTGATGACAAAAAATATTTTTGTCCTTAACCATTTTTCAAGAATTAAAATTTGAGCAGGGCGTGGTGGCACACACTTGTAATTCCAGTACTTGAGAGGCTGAGACAGGAAGATTGCAGATTCATGGCCAGCCTCAGCAACCTCGTCAGGCCCTCTGCTAATTAGCAAGATCCTGTTTCAAATTAAAAATAAAATTGGGTTGGGGGTGTAGCTTGGAGGTAGAATGCCCCTGAGTTGAATCCTCAGTACCACACACACACACACACACACACACACAAAGAATTAAAATTTGGGAACGGGGGATGTAGCTCAGTGTAGAAAACTGGCCTAGCATGTGCAAGGCCCTGGGTCTTATTCCCAGCACTGCCAAAAATAAAAAATTAACATATGAATTTTTAATAATCACACAGAATCATAATGGCTATATAACCAGAAGCTATGGAGAGACAGACATTAATTTTACTTGAAGTGTATATTGATACTTTTCTGGAGATCTGTTTGACAAAAACCATTTTTAAAAAGGAAGAAAGAGTTTGACATCCTGCTAAATTAAAGAAGCCAGACACAAAGGGCTAGATATTGCTTGCGCCCATTTATACAGAAATCTCTGGAAGTCAAAAATAAAGAAATTACTAGAGGAGGACATAGGACCAACACTCCAACATATAGGCACTGGTAGAAACTTCAATAAGACCCCCAAAGCTCAGGAAATTAAAACAAGAATTAATAAATGGAATGGCATTAAAATAAAAAGTTTCTGTTCAGCAATGAAAACCACCAAGAGACTAAAGAGAGAGCCTACAGAATGGGAGAAGATCTTTGCCAGCTACTACTCTGACAGAGGACTAATAACCAGAATATAGAAAGAACTTAAAAGACTTAACACTAAAAAAAAATCAAGAAATGGGCAACTGAACTAAATAGACACTTCACAAAAGAAGAAATACAAATGCCAATAAATATATAAATATAAAGAGATGTCCAACATCATTAGCAATCAGGGAGATGTAAATCAAAACTACACTGAGATTCTATCTAACCCCAATTAGAATGGCAATCATCAACAAGTCAAACAACAATAACTGCTGGTGAGGATGTGGAGAAATAGGAACTCCTCTACACTGTTGGTGGGATTGCAAATCAGTATAGCCACTGTGGAGATCAGTGTGGAGATTCCTCATAAAACTGGGAATGGGCCGGGCGTGGTGGCCCACGCTTGTAATCCCAGTACTTTGGGAGGCGGAGACCAGAGGATCCGAGTTTGCGGCCAACCTTAGCACGCATGCGCGGGCGTGCGAGTGCGTGATTTATCTCTCTCCTCTCTCTCCTCTCTCCCTGTCTCTTTCTCTCTCTACCTAGTGAGGCCCTCTGCAACTTCATGAGACCCAGTTTCAAAAATAAAGCATAAAAAAATAGGGCCGGGGGCGTAGCGCGGAGGTAGAACGCCCCTGCGTTCAATCCCCGGTACCGCAAAAAAAAAAAAAAAAAAAAAAAAAACTGGGAATGGATCCCCCATATGATCCAGCTATTCCACTCCTGGGTCTTTTCAAAAGGACTGAAATCAGATTATTATAGTGATACATGCATATCCATGTTTATAGCAGCACAATTCACAAAAGCCAAAATCATGGAACCAACCTACTCAACAGATGAATGGATTACATGTATGGGGAAGGGGAGAGAGTGAAGAGGGGGGGGCCTCAAAAGTACTCAAAAAATATAGAAAGCTGTGACTGTGGCTGCAACTCAGAAAGAGATAGATGACAAAGTGGTGTGAGGGACCTTCCTAGGGATGATGGGAATATTCATTTTAAACAACTAGATATATTTGTCAAAATCAAGCTATATATTTATTTGGGGTTTTGTTTTGTTTTGTTTTTGCAGTACTGGGGATTGAATCCAGGGGCATTCTACTCCGGGCTACACCCCCAGCCCTACTTTTTATTCTTTATTTTGAAACAGGTTCTCGTTAAGTTGCAGAGGGCCTAAGTAGCTGAGGCTGACCACGAACTACAATCCTCCTGTCTCAGCCTCCTAAGTACTGGGATTACAAGCGTGTGCCACCAAACCCGGCCAAGCTATATATTTAAAATGGGTAAATTTTGGTATATGTAAAAAAAATTACTAAAGCTAATTTTTTGATATGGAAACAGGACACTTTTATGTCTTGAACTGAATTTCCACGTGCTTGTTTTGAGCTCCACTGAAGTTGCTGTCATCCAGAATAAACCAGGCTCTTGTCAGTTATGTGCTAGTAGTTTTCACTCAAAGTCCTTCCGCATCATTGTCACAGAAAAACAGAAAGACTGTGGTGCTCAGGGTCAGCTACGCAGGTAAAGACTCTCTTGAGGTAAGGTGAAGTATGCGTCTATCACTTTGGTGAGAAGGTGGAGATAACAGATTTGGGAGTCAACTGTATAAAACAGCACAACCGTGGAGTTGATAAAACTACTACTTTTTTCTCATTGCCACTTCTTCCTACTCAACAGGACCATAGGAAATGCTTAAGTCAAATCTGAAATAAATGAATGACTTCAGTTTTTAAAAGGTCAGCTTTTCCATCAAACCTAAGTGATAACACCACTGAACTGCAAAACACATTTTCAGTATATTTCTATCTCCGAACTCAGATCTCTCACCTGGCTTAACTTCTCCATGTGATTCAGCCTTGGAGTCTCCACCGCATTGAGCGTGGAGGTCTTTTCCAGGTTCAGTATCTGCTTTGGTGGGTCTGCTTTTGGAGTGGGTTGTGAAAAGCGTGCCTTTGCAACCGCACAGCCTGGAGAGTATGACCCTTGTGGTCTCATTCTAAATGGCTGGGTAAAGATTTTACCTTTTGTGAATGACAGAAGAAAAAAATGATCACTAGCAATCTGGAGCTTATTTTTTGGTGGTTACAGATACACTACTGTGAACTAACTGCCCTCAACTTAGAAGTAAAAATTAAGGAAAGCTTAAGCCGGGCGTGGTGGCACACGCTTGTAATCCCAGTACTTTGGGAGGTGGAGACCGGAGGATCCGGGTTCGCGGCCAGCCTCAGCTCGCTCGCTCTCTCTCTCTCTCTCTCTCTCCCTGTCTCTCTCTCTCTCTCTACCTAGTGAGGCCCTCTGCAACTTCGTGAGACCCGGTTTCAAAATAAAGTATAAAAAAAATTGGGCCAGGGGTGTAGCACGGAGGTAGAACGCCCCTGGGTTCAATCCCCGGTACCTCAAAAAAAAAAAAATTAAGGAGAGCTTACATTTTTATAATAAGCCAATAAAACTTACAATATAAGTGATCAGTTATCTACAAAAGAAAGAAAACAAAGACATCATAAGTATTAAAAAAGTTTAAGGCCGGGCGTGGTGACGCATGCTTGTAATCCTAGTACTTGGGAGGCTGAGACTGGAGGATCATAGGTTCGTGGCCAGTCTCAGCTACTTGGTGAGGCCCTCTGCAACTTAGTGAGACCCTGTTTCAAAATAAAGAATAAAAAAAATAGGGCTGGGGGTGTAGCCCGGAGGTAGATTGCCCCTGAGTTCAATCCCCAGTACTGCAAAAAAAAAAAAAAAGTTTAGGGCTAAAATTCCACTTAAGGTCACCTGAATATAATTATGTAGAGGCAGATTTTGATAGATTTAACCTAGAGGTGCTCTACCACTGAGCTGCAGCCCCAGCCCTTTTAAAAACTATTTTATATTGAAACAGGATCTCACTAAGCTGCAGAGGCTGACCTCAAACTTGCGATCCTCCTGTCTCAGCCTCCCAAGTACTGGGATTACATGTGTGCCCCATGGTGCCAGGCTGACAATACAATTATTAATGCTAACATACTTACCTGCTGGCCATCCTCTCTGCTTTTCCTCTGATACGCTTTTTAGTCTCAACAAAGAACCTGCTCTGGTCTGCTCTACAGAAATGATGTCCGAAGCTGCATTCAGTACTTCGAACATAGACAGGAATCCATATTGCCCGTATTGAAATGATCGTCCAAATCGTCTCACAAATGCCTTTTCAAAATCAGAAAGGAGAACGGGAGACAATGCCAAGAGGTCTTTCAACTCACTCTTCACAACAGCTGGAAGGATAGGGGGCACCCTTCCTCGGTAGGGCACTCGACCATAGCTTGTCCCAGGGCAAACACTGGCCCTTCCCCTCTGGATGGAGTTTCGAACCTTATGGCTGCTCCTCTGCTTTGCAACTAAGCTTGCTATTCCTTTGGTGGATTCATCTGGAATGGCTAAGGAGATATGAAAAAAGGGCCATGTTTAGGTGAAACACATGCTCCCTTTATCCTTTGTATTTGTGCTAAAATAGACAATGTTTAACTCTCCAAGGAGCTGTCTATCTAGGCAACAATGAGCTCTTGGTTCCTCCATCTGCATTCTGGGCAACTGCCTGCCAGCTCCTCCACCAGAGGGTGAGGAGAGCCCAGTGTATTCTCATTACTGCTGACTCTAAAAACTTTGAAAATCTTGAGATGTAGAACAAATTTCCCTATAATGATTTGTAGGTGTGTGCACACACTTCTTAGAATTTTAGGCAAGTTTTTGTAATTTAAAAGTCCCAGACCGGGCGTGGTGGCGCACGCTTGTAATCCCAGTACTTGGGAGGCTGAGATAGGAGGATCCAGGTTCGTGGCCAGCCTCAGTTACTTAAGTGAGGCCCTCCACAACTTAGTGAGACCCAAAATAAAGAATAAAAAATAGGGCTGGGGAAGTAGCCCAGAGGTAGAATGCCGCTGGGTTCAATCCCCGGTACACCAAAAAAATAAAAAATAAATTAAAAAAGTAAAAATCCCAGTGGAGCTGGGCATGGTGGTACATGCCTGTAATCTCAATACTTGGGAAGCTGAGACAGGAAGATCCCAGCCTCAGCAACTTTGTGAGACCCTGTTTCAAAATAAATTTAAAAACGGGCTGGGAGTATAGCTCAAAGGTAGAATGCCCCTGGGTTCAATCCCCAGTACCACACACACACACAAATACACACAGAAAAAAAAAGAAAGGGGAAAAAAAAACACCCAGCATCCCAGTGGGGCATGGTGGTACACACCTGTAATCCCAGTACTTGGGAGGCTGAGACAGGGTCGCAGGTTCGAGGCTGGCCTCAGCAACTTAGGTGAGGCCCTCAACAACTTAGTGAGACTCTGTTTAAAAAAAAAAAAAAGTACTTGGGAGGCTCAGACAGGAGGATCCGGGTTTGCAGCTAGCCTCAGCTACTTAGTGAGGTCCTCCGCAACTTAGTGAGACCCTGTTTCAAAATAAAGAATAAAAAAATAGGGCTGGGGGTGTAGCTCAGTGGAAGAATGCCCCTGGGTTCAATCCCCAGTACCGCAAAAAAAAAAAAAAAAATAGGGTTGGAGGCGTAGCTCAGAGGTAGAATGCCCCTGGGTTCAATCCCTAGTAGTGCAAAGAAAAAATTAAATTAAAATAAAGCCAGGCGTGGTGGCGCACGCTTGTAATCCCAGTACTTTGGGAGGCAGAGACCAGAGGATCCGGGTTCACGGCCAGCCTCAGCTCTCTCTCTCCCCCCCGCCTCTACTTAGTGAGGCCCTCCGCAACTTCGTGAGACCCGGTTTCAAAATAAAATATAAAAAATAGGGCCAGGGGTGTAGCACGGAGGTAGAACGCCCCTGAGTTCAATCCCCGGTACCGCAAAAAAAAAAA